>JAEMWC010000188.1:865000-1022500 GCA_016490735.1 Pachyseris speciosa
AAGCTTAAACAAGTTATCTTCATAATTGTCTAGCCTGTTCCAGGTTCTCAGATATTTGGGGCGACCGCGCTCTACTGTTCGTGTTTCGCTCTTCGCTGGCCCATTTTCTTGTTAATGAACCTGTAAGGATTGGACATATTTAGAAGGGGACTGGTCAGTTGAAAGCAAATAAAAATGACTATACATTGTATTTTATGATGAATTGTCTTGTTATTTTAATTAAGCTTACGTGCATGTCATTTTTCTAGAGTTGTCTTATAAGCAAAACGTTTTAATCCTCTGGGCTTACATGTTTCTTTTTTTTTATTTTCATTTTATTTTCATGTTCCACAGATGTTTCATATAGAGTAGAGTTATATCACTTCTGAATTAAATTAATAACTGCTAATGCCCACTTGAATATCACCCTTTTACAAGTACAAATTAAAATATTCATGCAGGCCTATTTCAAGGAAATACAGTTATTCCATTTTGTGGCAGGTTTGAGAAACAAATACCAGATGAAAATTGAACCTCTCATAACAACCATTCAACCAGAGGTATCAGTAACTGTCGCTTTGATTTGACTGAATAAAAATAGGAATTAGGTAGCATGGCAATAGCCCATTTAACAGTTGTGTGCTCAGTGACCTGGCCTTTGAGGGGAAGCGAGGCTGGCGGTGACCTTGTTTTGATACATACCTCACTGCTTTTCTCATGCTAATCATGTTTTTCTTAAGCTAACTAATCCACATTTGCATAAGAAAAACAGAGAGGTTTCTATCAAAACAAGGTCACCTCCAGCCTCGGTTCCACTCAAAGGCCAGTTCACTGAGCATACAACTGTAAAATGGACTATTGGATGTTTAGAAGATGTGATTGCATTGTATTTTAATCATGAAAGACTTAAGTTGTGTTGATTCTTTTTAACTTCATTTATGATTTTCTGGACACCCAAAGCCCCTTTTAAGCAATGCCTAGTGCAAAGCCATTTATCGGAAATTAGCATTATTTACCATATTTACAGTTGGCTGCAATTTCAAAGTAAGACCTGAAGACATTAAAAATTAGACAATGATTTAATCTGGGGTTGAAGAATACATGGTAAAGCAAGCTGGATTCAGATACCCACAAACATGTGACTCCCCTTGTCTCAAGAAGGAATGGTGAAACAAATGACCAGGGAGACAATTTATTTTTGATCATTTTATTTGTACATCTTTTTGCCTAATGAAAGGACCTGAAATAAAAAAAAATAGACAGCATCAACTATAACTGTATTGAATGTGCTGAGCTTAGCTGAAGTGTACAGCATTACTGGTATAATCTAAATACAATGGAGCTCCATTAATTTTGTGACATTCTCCAATACTTTGTAATACTATGGCCACATATTTTGTTGCCGCCATTAAAAGTATTGTCTAAATCCTTTTTTTCTAATGTGATGCTCAAATTTTACTGACAGACCCTACATTGAGAAAATGTTGTTTGTGGTTTTTATATCTGTTTTCATAACCTGTAAAATGTTTCAGTTACCTGGGAGAAAGCTACATTAGTAATGTATATTAACCATTATCAGTGTTTAAGTGTCAGGTATTATGTTGATATTTAATTAAGACATAACTTTTTGAATATATATCTGAAACAGGACTGGAAGCAGAAAGCACAGTCATATAGAGAGGACTTAGACACTGGATTGCTTAATAAGATGGAATGTCCTACATGCAGAAAGTCCTTCACCAGGGTAAAAGATTGTAAACAGCACATAAAAGGATGCAAAAAAAGTGTTTGTGAAGTTTGTAACAAAACCTTTGATCATGAGTCTAAATTGAAAAGGCACAGAAACGAAATGCATTTAAGAACATGTAAGTGTGAAACTTGCAACAAGGTCTTTGCTGAAAGACGCAATCTTGCAAGACATGAGAAAACACACAAGTGAACTGCTGATTCTGATCATAAAAATCCCTTTCTAATAGTTTTATATGTTTTTGGAATCATTTAACTTCATCCATTATTAAAATACAAATTCTCCTTTGTGATTTCTATACATTTTCTTAAAGTTTGGGTAGGGAGAATTGATAAAACTATCAAAGTAGTTTCCCTTTGGTGATTATTTTAGCCTTTCTCATAATGTTCACTTGATTTTCATTGATATTGATAGGAGAAATTTGATGCTGGTGTCTATTGGGGCTTAAAGGGTTACCTTTGTAACTTGTTTTGATAACGGAGGATCAAAGTTGGTTTGATTTTTTGCAGGGTAAGATTCTTGTCGCTCAAATAGAGTCTCCTTTTTTCTTAAAATTTTAAATCAGCCCTCTTTAAGACCAACAAAATAGAAAGAGACCCAGAGATAGTCACAATTCTACAGAACAGATGTGCATGTACTTGTAAGCAGTGCAAATAAATCTTTGTTTGTTTCTCAGATTGGTTTGTGTTTTTTATGATGACTACAGACGTCTTTAGGGAGTTTCACAAGATTAGGGGAGGGAACTATACCTTTACCTTCAACCTTAGCCCCAAAGTGTGTACGCTCTTAATTTATGCGTAGTTTGTTTGCACGTGTCTACTGCCCAATGACAAGTCGAATATAGCTGCCAGAAACCACAAGAGGTGTACAGCTGTAGTCTCTTGCAGCTTCAGTTTGCAGTTTCTGGCAACTTTTCTCAACTTTTGATTAGACAGGCACATGTACAAAACATATGCACACTTTTAGGGTCTAGTGTGCTGTAAAATCCAAAAGGTTTGTGCTGTTTACCAGGTTATTTTAGGGCTAAAAGTCGACTGGGAGTTCTTTAGTCAATAACCTAATAAAAGTTACCTGACTAGGCAATTGAGAAGCTATCATATGTGAAGTACATGTACGTGGTTATAATAAAAAAGTAATATTCATGAGCCAATGGTCAATCCAGGATTTTTAAACAAAACTTACAGCAGTTATACTGGGCTTTTCAATAACACTAACTGACAACAGTAGCATTTTTGCATGTGCATTGCAAATCCACCAATCACCATACACAAATGTAACCATTTAATCCCACTACTTTGTTTCTAAAGCTTCCAGTACAGTGATTGATTGCAGTAAAAAATGCAACCGCTAGCAGTGATTTAAATTCCACAAGTTCTTGAAAAGTACACTATTTAGAAACTACTTTTGTTTTTTTCTCTGCATGTGTTTTGTTTTTGACTTCATTGTTTGTGTTCCAGATTTTTTACTACTCTGTGTGTTTGAGGGTGAAACGAAGGAGACTATTGTCAAGAATGACCACTAAGAAACGAGGTTTATCAAAGGTATCGAACACAGTTTTGAATAGGCTCCATGTTAAGTGTGAAAGATACTAGCCCAAGTGGTCTTCGGCAGACATTGGGTATGAAATTTCACGTGCAGGACGGTGAGAGAACCCGACATTTGTCCACGCGTGTACCTGAACACCTAGCTATGGATATGAACGGATTTTTGTGACTAGTGCGCTTGCGCAAATAGTCACTATTGCCATCGTCTTGACTTTCCAAAAGTAAGTAAGTAATAATAGAATATGCTTCGGAGCCAATCAGCACATATTTTGTGGTCTCTCGCGAACACTTCGTATTAGCGATGATATGCCGATGGTCCTTGATGACAAACGAAAATGTCGGCCTCCTCGTGGTGTGATTTTACTCCGATCTCAGGTGAACTCAAATATTGCGTTACGTGTTTTCGGAAGGTTTCAAGTTTCTTTTGACATATGCAAATTAAGTATTGTTTTCAACGCAGAAGACAAAAATTTGTCATTCCTCCAGTGGTTTTGGCTGCTGTCAATAACATTTTTAATCAATTTTAACTACACTTAAGACTTTTTTTTAAATAACAGGAGTACATTCGGGAAAGGTTTCAGTGCAAAATACTGTATTAAAATCGCGTGGTGATATTCTGTTCTAAAAATACTCTGGAAAGGCTTCGCGGCTCCTTCCACTTTTTCGGTAAACAACGCAAGATTTTCATCAATTAAGGTTTTGGATACTGTAGTAAATAAATCGAAATTGTTCCAAATACCTGTCGGACGGCAATTTGTAACATTTGTAGTGTTTCTAAATCAATGCTCGCGCGCGCTCATGGCAGCGCGACGTGAAAACAGCCGGAAAAGCATTTTCGCTTTAAATTTCTGATGATTCCCGGTTAGATGATATGATTTGATTCGCGTTTCTCGATCCTCAATATAATAGTCTCTATACGCTAGTCGAAATGACCAAACGTAAGAAGCTCGCGTGTTCACCTCTCGCATATTCATGCACTACTGATCCAAAGCGCTTTCAAGAAAAATGTAATTACTTTTCTTTCGTTTGTTTTTCAGCATTGTGTTTAAAATCGTTAACCAATAGTTATTTGTGTTTTGTAGAACACTGTTGTTCAGAATCTTTTTTTTACTTCATTCTGTTCTTCATTGATTCTGTTCTTTGTTTTACTTCATTCGTCAGTTTCACAGGTTTTTACACCGAAGTTGAGCCCAAAGAACTCACACATCGAAAACATTTACGGAATTCTGAGCATTGCCGTGCCTTAAGAGCGATTTTCGATGTTTCGGATTCATCATGACGCCAATATCAAGAGAAAATAAGTATGAGAAGGCGAATATTTAAGTAGGCTAGAGCTGAGATTAACATACTAATTACATGGCTAAACAAACAGTTCAACATAGCCAGAAATCCCATATAACATGGCTTCCAAAATGGCCGCAAGCATGCGCAGAGCTCGCACATACGGATTTAACACGGCGGCGAAATATAAAGGAAATGAGGGGAAAATAATATTGTTGTGCATTTTGTGGCGTAGCCGCACAAAACTCAGTATTCCACATGATTTTATTAGATAGAGTCAAGTTTGAACCATGTTTTAATTTAGTAAAATATGAGAAAAAAATAGTTCTAAACCGTGCGTTTTTGATGAAAATAATCTCATAAACTAGCCACACTTTTCTCTCAATATTCCTTTAAATAGGTCTTACCTTCATGGTTTCCTTAGTCGGCTTCCAGAAAACAACTGCACTAAATTAATTCCCGACGATCTTATTCCAAAGGTAAGATATAAAGCTCGAAAAAATGTTATTCTTGGCTCTAAAAAATTTTCTTAACATGACGCGCCTTTTATGTGAATAGTAGCATTTTCCAGAAATGCGAGATGAGCCGAGATGAAGCCATTACGGAGGAAAATTGCATCTTCAAGCGGTTTGTTTTCTTTCCACTACGGTCGCCATATTGTTTTAACGTGTTTTCAGTGGTCAGTTGTATTCCCCATAACAAGTTAAGTACTTGATATATGATGAACAGGCTGAATTTCAAAGAATAGCGGGAACCTCAAAGTAATTGGGGACTTTAAGCATCGACAACGGGAACGGCAACGGGGACGTGAGACTCTGAGGGAGAACCCAAATGTCGCTGGCGCGAAATATTTTGACGTTCTGCTTCGGGGCCCGACGTGAGAAAGCTTAGTTTGGCGTTGAGTGAAAACGTGAGTAGCATTTCACATATTTTAGCTCTATTTTTGCCCCCAAATTGATAATTTTAATATGGATTGATGCCTTAAGATACCAAGGAATTGAATCATTGACTTGTTGCCTGATTTTCTTCCCCAAACTATAAGCTTAAAAAATTTCATCAGTCGGCTGTTTCAAAACAAAAAGCTAGCGCCGATGCCTCCGAAATTAGAAATGATTTGCGAGTCTCACACTGTTTATCGACAGTTCTCTCTAACATTACTTTTTCGCATTCGAAGTAAGACATACTAGAGCTGTTAATTTACACTAAACCTGGCCAAGAAAAATAACTAGTCATCAGTGTTGCTCAAAACTAACGTCCAAAATTCTCTATCATATCGTAGTTTTCAGTTCAAATTCCTCCAAGATGTAAAGATACGGAAATTGACATGCATGCTCGTACTGCTAAAGCGTTTCTCGCAAATCCCGGCTTTCGATGCAGAACATTTCAATTGAGTTCATGTTAATCTAGTCGCTACTTCTAGGTAATATATTGGTGATTTTTTAATTTTTATTTTATTTTATTACATTACCTCGGCTAAAGATGTGATATCTAATCTCCGATAAACACTTGTCGTTCTCCAGCACTGATTTGTTGACGTATTCAGTTTGTACAACAGTAAAAAATCTACATCGGTCATATCATCATTAAAATGGCTGAACGCGAAGGAATATTTCGAGAGAAGTTGGCGTCTTCGGCGGCTGCTTAACTGCTTCCAATTTCACTCCACAACCGCATCCTCTCCCCAGTATTTTCTCGGTTTTTCCGTCGCCGTTGCCGTTCCCGTCGTCGATGCTTAAAGTCCCTATTATGGAAGGAAGTACTGCAAAATATTCACATATCCCAAGTCTGATGTAACACCAATTAAATCATTTCAAACTTGGTAAATTGATTTTGTGGATACACTTCGATCAATAATCCTTAAAATGAGCGTAGCTAAGAGCATGTAAACAACAATAATAACCTTCATTTGTCCGCCCGCCATGTTGAATATCACAATATTCGCGCTATGACGCAAATTGAGTCAGTTTGCACGTTCATTTCTGTTTTGAGTTTGCATCTCTTGAATGAGACAATCAAATTTTTTGGTATATTTCGAATCCGACCATTATGTTGGAACTGGTGCTGTCTGTAAATGGAGGACGTTTTTCTTTTGTTTCCATCCACGTGCTCATACGGTAGCCTGTTCCAGGCTCTCAGATATTTGGTTACCTCACAAAGCAATGTGATCTGGTAAGCTGAAGCCACTATTTGGGCACTAAGGCCACATGGTAGTGAGCATTACCCCTTAAATCTACCAAATCAAACATTGAGCCCAAGCAGTAGCAGCCATGGACAGCTGTTTCGGCCTTGTTAGGCCTCATCAGCATGGTAGAGCTAATGCTCAAGCTCAAGTTCAGACATCATATGAAAAAAAAAGCAGTGAAAATGTAAAGCTTGTGGGATGTGGCTGGAGTGACAAGGATACCTCACAAATTAATGTGATCTGGTGAGCTGAAGCCATTCTTTGGGCACTAAGGCCCACTCAGATATTTGGGGCGAGCAAAGAGAGAAACACGAAACAACGAGCGAACAACGAGGGAAGAAAATCGCACGGAGACTGCGGGAGGGGCCGAAAGGAGTGCCTGTAAGACTTTCTTTAATGGACCAGTTCTGGTATACCCTCCGATTGGTCAATCTTGACACCATTGACGGGAAATATCAAACCCGCAGTGTAGTTGTCGTTCTTTTCGATCAGTATCAGGGCGAGCGTGGTTAGTCCGCGTGCCTTCAAAGAATTCAAGATTTTCGTTTTCTTGGAGATTTTGAAGATGTGAAAGAAACCTGCCTCCTGGAAAGTGGAAAGACGGGGAGCAGGGTTGGCGCAGTGGTGAGAGCGCTCACCTTCCACCAATGTGTCCCGGGTTGGATTCCCTTGGTTCTCTACTCTGCTCTGAGAGGTTTTTTCCTCTGGGAACCCCGGTATTTCCCTCTCCACAAAAACCAAAATTTAACTTGATCTTATTTCATTCTTCTTTATTAAGAGTGATTTGATTTAGTCTCCCCAATTAACAGAGCATTTGTGCTCAGCTAGAAAGATTTGAGAATTGAGACAGATCAACGACCAGACCAATCAGATCAACGTTCAGAGTAGTTTTACCATCTCCTGACGTTGCACAAATCACTTGACTCTGATGATGAATTCCGCTCAAGTTGTCAAAACGTCAGCCAGTGTCATCACAAACAGATCTTCTCAGGACTACACTCACCCGGACGATTGTGCCTCACTTAGTTTTATAAAGAAGTAAACAAGCTGGTAATGAGGTGTTTCTTAGAAGTGAACCAACTATGAGGAGTTATAGGAAGAGGATGTTTGGAATATGGCAAGATATTGGGGTTTTTGAAGCTACTGAGCAAAGACTGGCTGACCAGGCTAGAATGATTAGGGCGAACGAATGGTTATCTGCGGTGGAACCAGAGGCAACAGGGAGGGAAATAAGTCATGGAACTCAAGAATACGAGAATGTGGAGAATCCAGACATGATCGTAAATGATCTTAGCGTTCAGGGAATTCTGAGGACCAAACGAGCTCAGTAATGGATAAGGATGGCATGCCCACTGAACAGTCTTTAACCCAAGAGGTAGTTAACAGCATGGAAGAGAAAGGGTGCAGCATGGAGGAAATCCAGCTAGCGAAGGAGATACTAAAAAGTTTCAAGAATGGGGGAGATCCCCCACCGAACTTGAGAAATATCGAAAGAAAACGATTGAAAGTGAAAGTGGACGAAGTGAACATGGTTCTCGCCTTTATAGAGAGCAAAGATTTTACCCAAACCAACGAGCTGTTGCTTGCTGCAGGTTGTTGCTAAAAGGCTTGGAGTTAAACAAAAGCAGAGGAGCAGTGGGATAGTACCCCGGGTGGAAGAAGAGACTACAGAGTCAGGTGGTGCAACTTAGGAAAGATATTAGTAGGCTAGAAAGGATGAAATCTGGTGAGCTTAATAACATATCAATCCGAGAGGGGCTAGAACGGAGACACTCTCTGAATGAGAAAGGTCTTCAAGTTGTATTAGAGGAGCTAAAGCAGGGAGTATTAGCAAAGAGCCACAAGATCAAAAGATACCAAGACCGGACTGAACAATATAAGCAAAACAGGATTTTTCAGTCCAACCAGAAACGTCTCCTGGAAAAGACTGAAAACATGGAAACTGACAACACTGTAACACTCGATGCTGATGAAAGTAAAGCATTATGGGGCAATATCTGGGATAACCCAGTGGATTACAACAGTATAGTGATGATTGGCTTAAGGTAGTGGAGAACAGTCTGTCAGGGGTACAAAAGCAGAATTACATAGTGATTACACCAGCAAAAGTGGTAAAACAGCTAAGAAAGATAGCGAATTGGAAAGCCCCTGGCCCAGATGGGTTATTAGGATTTATGTTGAAGAGTTTTACATCATGCACAGAAAGAATAGCCTTACAACTGCAAGACTGCCTGACTACAAACCAAATCCCTGAATGGTTTGCAATAGGCATTTCAACATTGATTCTTAAAGACAAAGAAAAGGGGAACGTTGCTTCGAATTTTAGACCAATAACATGTTTACCATTAATGTGGAAACGTTGCACTGTATAATGAGCTGTACAATCATTTGGAGGAGAAACGCCTACTACCTGAAGAACAGAAGGGTTGTACAAGAAAGTCCAGAGGCACCAAAGACCAACTACTTATTGATAAGATGTTATTATTATTACAAATGGGGCTTGGAACGGCGTGGCTAGCACGATCCCACACTCGTGGATTATCAAATGCTTGCAGATCGTTGGAGCAGCAGCGAATTTAATCTCCTTATTGAAGAAAAGTATGGCCCAGTGGAAAAGAAGAGGAATTTTCCAGGGGGATAGCTTATCTCCACTGTTATTTGTTGTGTCCCTTATCCCGTTATCTTTGCTATTAAGGCAATTGAAGGTTGGGTATGATCTGGGAAACAGGAAGGGCCTAATTAATCATCTCCTTTTTATGGATGATTTAAAATTATATGGAAAGAATACGAAGCAAGTAGACACCCTGGTAAAAAGTGTCCGAATTTTTAGCAAAGACATTGGAATGGAGTTTGGAATAAGCAAATGTGCTGTGCCAATTATGAAAAGGGGAAAAGCATGTGCATGCGAAGGTACTGTTTTACCGGATGCCCAAGTCATCCGAGGGCTTGAGGAAGGTGATGGATATAAATATCTAGGAATCCTGGAGGCAGATGATGTGAAGCACAATTACATGAAACAGGCAATATTGAAAGAATATTTGAGGAGGATCAGAACGATTCTTAAATCAAAATTTAACGGAGGAAATATTGTGACCGCGATTAATTCAAGAGCAGTTTCATTGATAAGATATGGGGCGGGAATCATCAGATGGAGTAAGGACGAACTAAGGGCACTGGATAGAAAAACAAGGAAGCTGTTAACGATTTATAGATCGCTTCATCCTCGAACAGATGTAGACAGGTTATTATGTCAAGATATCACTGGGAGGCAGAGGCTTAATTAGTGTTGAGGATTGTGTCAACATCGAGGTTGTAGTTTGTGTCAGTATTTGATAAACAGTCCTAAAAGGGTACTTAAGGCAACAAAAGATTAAAATGTTTTGGATGAAGGAGCAGACAAGGAAAGTGTAAGTCGAAGAAGGCTAAGCAGTTATAGAGAAAAGGCTCTGCACGGGCAGTATGTGAGGGGAACTGAAGGAATTAGAGACCCGCAGACATGGGATTGGTTGAAAAGAGGTACTTGAAAAGAAAGAGACTGAAGGCCTCCTAACTTCTACACAAGACCAGGCCCTTCGGACTAATTACGTCAAGAATAAGATTGACAAACAAGATGTTTCACCGATGTGTCGCTTATGTGGTGAAAGGGAGGAAACTGTCAGCCATTTATCAACAGAATGTAAGAAATTAGCTCAAAAGCAGTATAAGACCTGGAGACACGATCAAGTTGCTAAAGTTTTTCACTGGAAACTCTGTCAGAATTATGACCTGCAATGCTACGAGACTTTGTACGACCTGGCAGTGATGGAAAATGGCCAAGTGAAGTTACAGTGGGATTTCAGAATTAAAACAGACCATCATTTAGATCATAACAGGCCCGATATAGAAGTATTGGAGAAGGCGGGCAAAGTGCGCCACATTATCAATGTGGCGTGTCCTTTTGATACACGCATAGCAGAAAACGAACAGGAAAAGATCGACCACTATCAGGACTTGGAAATGGAAATACGAAAGATGTGGAATTGTAGAAGCGTGTCTGTTATCCCGGTTGTAGTTGGGGCACTTGGGTCAGTGACTAAATCCTTGATGACGTGGATTGCTATTTAATAGAAACTATGCTTAACTGATAATGAAGATTTTTTGTTCGACAAACGTTGTTTTCCTTTGTTGCCACCTCAGCATTAGAAAATCAAGAGTTAAAAGTTTGATAAAACTAGGAATATGTATGAACATCTGCTAGGAAATAATAAAAAACTGCGAGCAACTTTCGTGTACTATTTATAAATGTCAGGTGCTTTTCATAAAAATCGAGCACTATTTGAGCACTTTTTGGAGATTTTTCCAGCGCAATCGGGACAGGCCTAGAAGCCATATTGGCCTTCACGCGGCCTTCCAAGAGGCAATCGGAAATTGCAATTTGCTTTTTGACTGATTCGTCTACACGGTTGTAATATTATGACAAAGCTAGAATAACGTGATCTGAACTCCTTTCCATGTTTTATTTTCACTATGGCATCATGTTGATCATGTACAAATAGTTGCACTGCCTTATCTAATACATCGCATTTAACAAGTACATTCAACATTGCTTGTGTTATGGATGTCTAGAGAAATCCACGACCCAAAAAGCGACGGCATAAGAAACCGACTACCTAAAAAATGATCCTAGGAGTTTGTGTTTCCATATAGGTCCGCTAGCTTGCATTAAATAACGGAGGATATTTTGTATAACGTTACTGGCATCTCGGTGAAATGTAAGGAGAAAAAATTTCAGCAGAGTGAAACTGCAAATACATCGTTTGAAACAGAGACAGTACTATAAGAAATATGGTAAGGTTTCTGCGGCCAGTTTATGTCACGCAAGTAAAAACTAAAATCGCTTATCAGTCAAAAAAATCTAAAAAATAACGCCCAGAAATTGAAATATTGTAGAAACATAGTAAATAAACTACCTGTCAAAGTCTCAGGGGTGTGTGATATCCCGTATTTGAGTTATACAGCAAAATGTACCACTCAAAATTACAGAGTTTAGTATGGAGCGACCAGGGGCATAAACACGGCTGTTTTGCACTTTAAGTGCTGTAAGCAGAAATGGACTGGGACTGGTCCCTTGAGAATTAAAAGGCACACAAATACGTAGAAACGGCCGCACCCAAGTGCGAGGCTTCAAAGTGACTGTGTTCGTTTAAGTGAACTAACACGGAAATCAAAGCAGGAGAAGATGCGCTAGAATTGTAAATGCTCTGTTCAGTTTCCGATGTTTTCCTTTAGTACGCTGACAAATAACAAATTTGTTGTAACTTTTTTAGTTTGACTACGGTTACGCTGAACCGTTAAGTTCAAGGACTAAAGCACACCATATTCCTGTACTCCAGTGTTGTTCTTCAACCCGAACAATCAGAAGTTCGAATCAGTCAAAAATTCTGTCAAGAGAAGAACAATACACCGCCGGAACGTCAGCACAGCCAATCTGAAGTCAACGGCTCACAGTCTGCCAAGTCAAGTTCCGAAGCGGAAAGACTGATAAACGGCACTGGAACGACCTAAATCTCGTAGAGTCACAAGCTGACAGGTGTCGTAAAGCCGGTGATTTTACCAGCCAAAAGGTAAAATAATTCCATTTGTACTTTGCCAATACAGCCTATGACTCTCAAGTTCAAGTTCAAGATTTGAAGTTAAAGAAGTCTGTGAGGAACGGACTCTCGGAGAACAAGAGTATTAAACTTTGGTTTTATTAGTAATCTACTGAATACTTCAGTGAACAGTCGGTTAAATTTATAACGGCAATTCAAGCGAGATAAACTGAAGTTGTGTTTAAATTCAAAAGAAATCTGCAGAACATTGGTGATGAGAGAAATCACAAGACGAACGTTTTTGCCAGCAATTTTGATTCACATATATATTTTTACAAGTACGCTGTTAAGAATGCCTCCAAAAGTTGAGACTGAGTATAACAACGCTAATTGCCAAAAGAGACGTTACAATAGCTTCATTAGATGAGCTACTCGAAGAATTTAACGTGCTATACCAAGTTGAATCCGATGTAAATGCCCTTGAGAATGTGCATGCAGAAATCGTTGCGAAATTCAGAAGTGTTAAAAAACAACAAGCAACAATAGCGGACAGATTAATCGAAGTCGGGCTGTCGTCAACTGACAAAATGAATGCTAACAAATAAATAGGAGACAAAGTCAAGTCTGATTATCTCGACTGCACTAAAAAAATTGCAATTTATAAAAAGAAATGTAACGCCGTGAAGAAGCCGTTCACTGAACTCGAAAATCTTGAGGCTATGACTTCTGCAGTGACAAAAATGGCCAAAAATGTTTTAGGATCTCAAAAGAATACAAATCACGGACTCGGAAAAATTACCCGTATATGGCAAGCCAAATGTAGCAATATTCAACTCATCTAATTTTATATTCAGTTATGTATTTTGTTTTCAACTATTGGTTTAATATTCAACTTTTATTCAACCTTCAACACATCATTCAACATTCAACTATTTATTCAACATTCAACTAGTCATTCAACATTCAACACATCATTCAACGTTCAACTATTCATTCAACATTCAACGCATCATTCAACATTCAACTATTAATTCAACATTCAACTATTGATTTAACATTCAACTATTGATTTAATATTCAACTATTCATTCAACATTCAACGCATCATTCAACATTCAACGAGTCATTCAACCGGTCAGTATAAAAGATGGACTGCGGACTGTGGACCCGGACTGCGGACTGGGCCGTAAAATGAGGACTAGGAACCAAACAAACGTACTGAGTACAAAACACTGTGCAAAAGGCGGGTATGGACAAACCGTGGCGTAGGCCATGGTGTAGGCTATGGCCCACCCTATGGCCTACTGGTGGTCAATTTTTTAAAACTCGGTGTTTCGCACCGCGGGTTTATAGCGTGCTACTGGATTTGAAGATACACCAGGAAAATAATGTCCACAGCATCTACCAGTTGTTTTGAACTAGTTTAATGCGCAATTCCACTTTGCACAAGCTAGCTAGTCAACTGAAAATAAATGATACTTATAACCAACTAACCGTCATTCTTAACAAATCAGATATAATCGAAAACGAGACTTCAACAGCAAACTTTCTCTATCGTATTGTTGATATACTTTCAATTCTGTGAGGCGTAATCCCGTTTAAAACAGGCTATTTTAAAATTTTAACCGAGATGGTTTTAAGTTTTTCAATATTTTTGCAATCTTTTCTAGTAAAATTATTTTCCTTTTCAGTGCAAAAAACACGAACATACTGTTTTCAATAACAGGGTCCTTTCTCTTGGATTGTTCGATTCCACGAATGTATAATATGATTGGCTAAATATGATAAAAATGGCGGGAATCTCGCGTGACGGGTCTTCTTGCTAAGAAAAACAATAAAAAAAACTGAAATTAATACAGCTGTCAACAAAGTGCAAAACACTCGGTTCAGCATTGCTGGAAACCTGTGTAAACAACCTTCTCCGTCAATCTGTCATACCTACGACTCTCTTCTGTTCTCTCGGTGGCGTTTCACTCAAATTTGCTAAGCAGAATCGTGGTAGACCCGAATTCGGAATATTTTAGACCTTTAGTTCTTTTTAAATTAAATGTTTTCCAAAATTCCAAGACAATCACGTCTCCTGAGGTATGTAAATTTTGGGAAAACTTCAACCAATCACTGTTCACCGTTCCCACGGTAATGCACGTGCATTTGATTCTGTTGATGCTGTCCCAAATTATGTTTCCTGTCACAATTTCTTAAATGTTCTTTGAAGAAAAAGATTGAGGAGAGAAAAAAAAACCTTGGAGCTGAACTTACTTTCAATTTTTGTTTCAAAAGTATATAAGAATAAACACCTGATCTATGTGCTCTGACCACCAGGCGTAAATGCATATGTCATCGGCTTCCTCGTGGATCGACCCCCAGGCTAACCAGGGGGGTTGTAAAATCAGTCAAGCAAACTTGAGGAATTTCCCCCGGGAGGTTGGGAATCTCTCAAGGCAAAGCCCACTGGGTGAGGTGCCTCTCAGATGAAAATCCCTGTGACGTCGTTTTCAAACTTGTGAATTTCCCCACCCCTAATCTGTGATGTAAAACAATGTCAAGATTCCCCCCTACCCTCGGGCAAAGAATCACATCCATCTCCTTATTGTCCCCACGTCTCCCTGGTAGGCCCGGGAGATGACCCCACTGGGAAGCCAATGACATGTGCATAAACTTTACAGTGTCGACGGTTCCAACGACGGGAAAACATGAGGCTTCAGTATTAAAATAATTACGTTTCATATAAAGGCTACGGGCAGGTGTATTACATGCTTGGATGCTACACTATTTCAAGCTGGTTTGGATTCTTCAGTCATCGCGGGTTCACGCAAGCGACAGAAACTGGGACCCAGTTCGCTGGATGATCTGCACGGAATAGGACCATAGCCTCTTGATAGCTGCCCGAAAGTTGTATTTATACGGCATTCTGGTTTTCCTGATTCCAATCTACCACGAGTCTGTTTAACACTGAAAATTTTGAGCGAACCGCCACCAAGAGAGTCGTTGGTATGACAGGGAGTGTTGATGGAAAACGTTCCGTTTACACAGGATGAACTGAGTTAAAAAAAAAAAAAACGACTGCCGGGAGGCGATAGGGTGGGTCATGACTACACCCGCCTTTTTGCACATTGTTTTGTACCTAGTCTGCAGCCTTCAGTCCTCATTTTATACTCACTCCGCGTTTTATACCCAGTCCGCAGTCCGGGTCCGCAGTCCACAGTCCATATTTTATACTGACCGGTTGAATGATTCATTGAATGTTGAATGATGCGTTGAATGTTGAATGAATAGTTGAATGTTGAATGATGTGTTGAATGTTGAATGAATAGTTGAATGTTGAATGATGCGTTGAATGTTGAATGAATAGTTGAATATTAAATCAATAGTTGAATGTTAAATCAATAGTTGAATGTTGAATCAATAGTTGAATGTTGAATGATGCGTTGAATGTTGAATGAATAGTTGAACGTTGAATGATGTGTTGAATGTTGAATGACTAGTTGAATGTTGAATAAATAGTTGAATGTTGAATGATGTGTTGAAGGTTGAATAAAAGTTGAATATTAAACCAATAGTTGAAAACAAAATACATAACTGAATATAAAATTAGATGAGTTGAATATTGCTACATTTGGCTTGCCATACCCGTACCAAAATGGGATGGTTGTAGGAAGTCTTACTCAACCTGGAAGAATGAGTTTAACTATTGGATGAAAAAGTACAAACAGGACAATGATGAACAATTGCAAAGACTCCGTAATGCTTTACCCAAAAACTCGTTTTGGACAGAACAAGTCAGACCCAGCACAACTATCGATCAAGCATGGAAAATTCTTGACACCGAATTCGGAGATCAAAGAAAATTAATGGATGATTTGTTGAAAGAACTTACCAACCTTAAACCAGTAAAAAGCGATTCAACATCACTTTCTCGGTACGCGGCCACAATTCTTAGTTTTGTGAACATTATGGAGCAAAATGGTTGCGCGGTTACAAATGCCTCAGAAGTGCCCTTTGTCATGTCTCAGCTTTTATCTAAATTGGACGCAAAGGATAACGTAGAATTTGGCAGCGAAATGCATCGAATCAAAAGGAAGAGAACGTTTTGAATTTGATATACTGGTTAAACAGGGAAGCAAGCTTACGCGCTCGGGACAAAAGAGATGCCAAATGCCCCAACAGCACAGGCGATCGCCGCTTTCAATTCTCACGAAAATCAGATAATCATGCCACGAACAGTGAAAATCCCTCTCTGGATTCGTGCACGCTAGGTTGTGAAGGGAAGCACTTTCTCTCTAATTGCCCAATATTTCTAAGATCAAGGATTGATCAGAGATGGGAGATAGTGAAGCAAGATAACCGATGTCGGAAGTGTTTGCGAAATCATCACACTAACGTCTCTAAGAATGCGGATGGCACCACGTGCGGCAAATGTAGAAGACGGCACCATCGCTCTTTACATAACGAACGGTTCTTACCAGTGAATTCCAATTTAAATCCCCAAGCTGAATAATTTTCAGATACGTGGCAAGAAGCCAGCAATCATACTGTTCAAGAAGCGAAGAAAGTTCCAGGTCTTTGTCCAGTAGAGAAAGTAAAGATTAAAGACAAGGACGGAAACCACGTTGAAGTCCTCGCTATGTTGGATAGCGGTTCCAACTCTAGTTTTATTTCTAAGAATATATTAAAGAAACTCGGTTTAAGCGGTCCTAAAGTACACCTGACTATGAATTTGACTGGGGGACAGAAGAAGTCGGAGGAATCAGAACTTGTAAACATAACTTTGGCGTCAATTTCCGAAGAAGCCATTCAAAAGCTCGTTCAGGTTTATGCCACAGATAAGCCGTGCAGTCCAGCAAAAATGGTATCTAGAAAGACTGTAAATAGTTACCAACATTTAGAAGAAATCTCAAATAAACTCTATTTATCTGGTGGAACTGTAGACTTGTTGATCGGAAGAGACCTAACTGATGCCTTTGTCGATATCCACGTTGTCTCCGGTGACGCTGGGGATCCAATAGCAAAGAGAAATTGCTTCGGATGGTACGTGATAGGCCAATTTACCGTCCAAGAAGGTCAAACTTCAAAGATCAATTCAGTTGGTGTAGGAACTGTCAGTGCGTTGGAAGACACGAAGAAACTCCTTGTTCAGGACATGTTAGGAGTCAAACCAACTGAACTTTGCACGTGCAGAGACAGCGACTTAAAAGAGAATAGGTTCATCAAGTCATTGCAGGATCGACTCAAATTGTAGACGGACGAATTCAAGTGCGAACGCCATGGAAAGCTGATGGTCCTCCAAAGGAGAGCAATTACAACGTTGCATATCGGAGAATGATCTCCTCAGAAAAGACTTTCGAGAGAAAGGATTGCCTCGCAGAGGTTGAAGACGAAATCCAAAAGTTGCTTGAACAAGAGTTTGTCGTGGAAGTACCCGCAGAAAAGATCGATCACAACAAGCCTCAATGATATCTTCCCCTTCAGGCTTTTTTACTCCAGACAGAACCACCAAAGTTCGTTTGGTCTTCGATTCCTCTACAAAGGGTCAAAATGGAAAGTCATTGAACGATTATCTTGAGAAAGGGAGAAAGGAACTAATTATATTAACAATTTGCCCAACGTGCTTATGGTATGGCGCTTCGACAAAGCCGCGTATACTGGTGACATGCGCAAGATGTTCAATCAGGTAATGATTCACCCAGATTTCCTAGTGTTCCACAGGTTTCTTTGGAGGTCAAATAGGAGTGAACAGCCTCGAGTCTATCAGTGGAGAAGGTTAAATTTTGGAGATAAACTGGCACCCGATATTGTAGCTGGAGCAGTTAAGACCCGTGAGGACGAAGCGAGATGCAAGCAAATTGTGAGTGAAATCGACGCCATACTTGCCAGAGGTCAATTCCAAGTCAAAGCATGGCATTCTAACAACAAGACCATCGATCAGACAGATGAAGGATATACAGATTTCCTGGAACATAGCTGGAACAATATTCACGACACATTTTCCTTCAAGAAAAACGAAATTGTTGCAGACGTAAAGAATCTAGCCTGCGTAGTAGACATTAACTAACCCCGGTTAGTAACGTCTGCGAAGCAGCGCCCAATTCTTCGTTCCGTACCAAAATTTGAGTACGCGTTATGATTGGCTCGTCAAAAAAAGCCTTTTGTTGACGAGCTAATCACAGCATGTAATCAAATTCTGGTACAGAACAAGGAATCTGGCGCTGCTTCGCAGACGTTACTAACCGGGGTTAGTTTACGTCTGCGACGCAGGCTAAACATCGCCCAGAATGATGCGACTCATTCGGGACTTTTTCAAGGGGGCCGCGCGAGATTTGAAATGCACTAATGAGATAAGACACTCGCACAAAAGAGAAATTGGCGTAGAAGCGACTACCGGCGCATATTTTAGTCGCATTTTGGAGCTACCTTTCGCGCTTTCAATGAGTTAGCATATGGCTTTTGTAAATGAGACCTCACTAAAGGAATCTAGACTTTTTCCGGGATTTTTCAAGCAATGGAAGTGGTTGGAAATCGTACTTGAAGTAGGCCTATTTTGGGACTTTTGCAGTATAAGGAAATTATTCATAGCCGAATTTTTTCGTAGCAAGTCGCTCTTGTTAAGAGTTAGCATATGGCTTTGTTTCCTTGTTACTTAAAGAAGCTCCCTGCTAATTTTCAGATGAAAAGAATGATTCAAAGTGGTTGGAAATCTCAACTTTAAATCTTTCCTACTGACCTGGTAGGATTGTTGCTGCCCAGCACTTGCATGGCAATAGCTCGGGCTTGCTTTGAAATTCCCGCCAGAGTTTAATGTATTCATGACTAAGCCTCCGTTAACAATAGGACATGCCGCAGCAATTGCTTGGGTCGGTATTTGGAACTGAGCGATCCTGAGCGATCATAAATACCATCCAATAACGATGTATAAAAGCCGGACTCGTATCTTGCACGCTTTGACATGTTGCTCTAGACTGGTCTCAAACAACTGAATACAGTGCTTGGATTAAAACGTTTATAATGCTTTCATCATTAAAACCATAACCGTAATCCAAATTTGAATAATTATCTCACACAAACAATGTTCACTCAGGCGTAAGACGCGTTGCCTGCTTTTTGCTTCCTTGACAATCTTAGGATTTCATCGTTTTACGTCCGCGATCAACGTATCGACAATCTGAAAGGATATAATGAAAGACTCCGTCTATAACTGAACAGCTTTCACCAGTTGAGTTTTCAAAATCTAAACCATAAAATACGCGCGAGTGTTCCGCACATCGTACCTACTATTTGGCAACGCTTTATAAAAAGGAAGATTGTTTTTCTAGTAATTTTTGGCTATCGCGCTCAGACCATTCCAAGTATAAAAGAAGAAGAAGAAGAAGATAATCTGGTTGCACACGAATTTGTCGGCAATACACTTTGTAAAGAGCGCGGCCGCCTTTATTAGGACGCCACTCTTTACTATATCACACCTTGAGAATTACTTCGCACATCAAACCCTTTATTGACGGCCACCGATTCTTTCACGAGAGAAGTCGGTTTTCCGAAAACTTAATCTCTTCAATTATTATTCCGCGCATCGAGAAAGTAGACACTGTAAGTAAATGTCGCGAAAGACAATAGCATTCTGGGCGATGAAGAATCTGACGAAGAGGAACTGTCTCGCCTGCCTCGCTGAGGTGTGGGATCCTATAGGACTCGTGACTCCAGCAACAATCGAATTGAGGATCGATTCACAAGAATTTTGGAGTGCGGGATATTCATGGGACGAAATCTTATCTGAAGTGATTCAATCGAAGACGAGTGGCTCCAGTTTGTAGAAAATTCAAAGCAAGACTGCGAAGAATCGTCTAACGAAATGAAGCCCAATAACATTAAAACAACGAAGCCCAATGAACCAATAGAATGCACAGCCTCATCACAAGAATAAACAGACGCCAGAAAACCGTCGGAAAACCCTATTTTGGAACACTTAATGAAGACGTGTTCAACGTAGTCGAAAGCGAGGATAACTTTGGCCTATGTCATGAGATTTATTAACAACACGAGAAAGAAGGAAAACAACAAAAGCCCCATTTCATCACACGAATTAAGAGAATCCGAACTACCGATGCTGAAATTGTGTCAACAGACGATCGACATAGATACCGTAGACAAGAAGCTGATCCCCACAAGAGATGAACAAGGATTACTGCGCGCTCGTGGAAGACTAGAAAAGGTCGGATCATTGCCAAAGGAGATGCGAAAACCCATCGTTTTGCCCAAAGGTCACCAAATGGTAAATATACACCTAAATAAAGCATCTTCACGAAAGGTGAGCAAATTGTGGATACAAGAGTCTCATTTATGAATCAAGAAGACAGTTCTGGATTGTCGGAGTCCGAAAGATGGCCCAGCAAGTAACTGGTAAATGCATGATCTTCAATAAGTTACGAAGGAAGCCGCTGGAGCAGCTGATGGGTCAATTTCCCAAACTACGTGACGCAACAGGTTTCCCAGCATTCAGCAATACAGCATTAGACATGTTCGGGCCTTTTCAGGCTTAAGTCGGTCGAAAGACAGTAAAGGAAGCACAAGCAATAATATTTACTTGCATGACTACAAGAGCGATCCATTTAGAGCCCGTAACCGACAGGAGCACTGACACATTTCTCATAGCATTCCGACGATTTGCCTCCCTAAGGGGACACCCCAATAACTGTTGGTTGGATTGTGGTACGACCTTTGTCGGGGAACAACGTTATTTGAAAGAAATAATGGAAGGACGGGATATTCCCAGAGTCCAGAGTGTATTATCACAGGAATTCTCATGCTCTTTCCGGTGGAACATACCGCGTGCAAGTCATCAGAACGGAGTGGTCGAAAGTCTCATCAAGTCAATGATGGATGCTTCTTCCAAGAACCACGCCGTCACGGAGGAACAGTGGAGAACGTATCTGGCAGAACTAACCTATCTGATAAACGGACGCCCCCTTTATCTTAGTTCAGACGGAATTTGGGACGACGGAATTTGGGACAATGACGCCTAACGACATCCTAATTGGTCATCACCTTCCCCCTCCCGTTCCAGAAGAAGAGCAACATGTAAATCCAAGACATCTCATGAGAAGCGTAGAGAAACGAGTACAAGAGTTTTAGAAATGTTGGATGAAATATTTTGCATCGAATTTGTTACCAAGGAACAAATGGTTTAAACGTCGTGAAAACCTACAAGAGGGAGAGCTGGTGTTAGAGACTGAAGCTACCACGAGGAGAACGTGGAAGATGGGTCTTGTACTTCAAACGTACCCTGGAAAAGATGTTCTAGTGAAGAAAGCAAGAATAAAGGCCGCCACATCAATCTATGGTCGGTCTATCCATAAACTCTGCCTGATTGCTACCAAGCAGGAACTAAATAGCGCAACATAAGTTAAGTTGAACGCAGTCTGACATATCAATTGCTGCTCAATCTATTCACGTTTATGTAAGTAGATTTACGCACGGGAGGGTAGGGAGGGGGGGGGGAGGCAAAAGCCGTCCGGTCCCGCTCGAGCAACGTCACATAACTATTCTTCAACGAATTTTCCGTCCCCCCCCCCCCCGCAAAAAAAATAGCGACATGAGGCAAAACGACGAGTATTAGGATCCAGATGAACTATTGGGTAGGACACGTTACTTTGTTAAAAAAAATAATTAATTAATTAATTAGTTAATTAATTAATTAATTAATTAATTAATAGGGTAAGGATATCAGGAGGAGGGCCGCACACCCCCACCCAATTTTTCTGGGAGTACCCCCTCCTCTCCGGGAATGGTGATGGAGAAAATTTGCATTCAATTCTTCCTTTTTCTGTGGGAATTTGAAGATGGCAATTTGGTTGGTAAACATTATTTAGTGTTTTTCCTGATGTAATAGTATTAAGCGTCTTCTTTTGATTCTTCGGGAACGGAAATGGTGGTGATATTAAATATATTTTCCACGGGGAGTACCCCAACCTCGTTCCCAGGGCTTTTCCCTGAAAAAAAAATGGCTAGGGAAAAGCCCTGGGAACGAGGTTGGGAGTACCCCTATGAAATCCGTGGCTACTTTTGTTAATGCCATCGATGTGTACAAAAAGGCGTAGACTCAAGTACATGCTACCGTTTAATGATAGTTGTTTTATATTGTTATACGTTCACATCTAAAATTGCAAAGAACAATTGCCCTGCCGCGCCCTCTTATCACTGATGATTTAAACGTAGACCCCTAAAACATTACGATTTTCACCTAGTCATGTTATTCTTAAAGGGGCTATGTCACGAGTGTTTGTTATAAAATTAACATTGATCCACAGGAGGTGTTTGTACTAATGGAAACTAAAAATAACGCTCCAGCAGTTTAGTTAAAAACTATTTTAATAATGAAATCAAATAGCACAATAAGACTCCTTTCCCACGGGTTGTCAGGATGGAAACGGATTGCAATTTAAAAAAAAGCGGGCCACTGTAACCGTGAACTTTAACTTCTACCATATCAAACAACACAGTCAATTATATCTTTCATGCAACTTCACGTATAAAATGCATAATAAAACAAGCAAAAAAGAAACCAACAGCACAGTGACCTAAAATAAATCACATATAAACGACAATCACGTATTTAAAAAAAAGTCCCTTACAAAAGAACAGCTTTACAACGTACTACAGCACGAACATATTAACGCAACCTTATTTTGAGCATGGAGGTACTACTACTCCAATGTTGTGCTTAGTTATCCAATAATACGCAAAGCTCTCTGACGAATGATATGGCCATTGCAGCACTTGTTGGTTTTTCTATCGTGCACTTTACCGCTGCAGCAACCCTGGAGAAGAGGGTTGTAGCTAGTGAAGCCGCACTGATATGGGAAAGCATACATTACGGATGGAGATGAGGCGGTTGTAACAGCACTTGTGGGTCTTTTTTTGGTACACTCTACCATTACAACAACCCTGGATCAGGGGGCCGTAGCTAGTCAAACCACAATTGGGGGGAACACAGGGGAGGCTGACGGGGATAACACGGTTGTAACAGCACTTAAAGTTCCTCTTTAAGTACACTCTACCAGAACAGCAGCCCTGGGTCAGAGGATTGTAGCTAACCAAATCACACTTGGGGGGAACACAGGAGAGGCGGATGGGGATGACATGGTTGTAACAGCACTTGTGGGTCCTTTTTAAGTATACTCTACCAGCACAGCAGCCCTGGGTCAGAGGATTGTAGGGAGCCAAACCACACTTGTGGGGAACACAAGCGAGACGGATGGAGATGACACGGTTGTAACAGCACTTGTGGGTCCTTTTTAAGTATACTCTACCAGCACAGCAGCCCTGGGTCAGAGGATTGTACAAACCACACTTGGGGGAAACACAGGGGAGGCGGATGGAGATGACACGGTTGTAACAGCACTTGTGGATCCTTTTTAAGTATACTCTACCAGCACAGCAGCCCTGGGTCAGAGGATTGTACAAACCACACTTGGGGGAAACACAGGGGAGGCGGATGGAGATGACACGGTTGTAACAGCACTTGTGGATCCTTTTTAAGTATACTCTACCAGCACAGCAGCCCTGGGTCAGAGGATTGTAGGTAGCCAAACCACACTTGTGGGGAACACAGGGGAGACGGATGGAGATGACACGGTTGTAACAGCACTTGTGGGTCCTTTTTAAGTATACTCTACCAGCACAGCAGCCCTGGGTCAGAGGATTGTACAAACCACACTTGGGGGAAACACAGGGGAGGCGGATGGAGATGACACGGTTGTAACAGCACTTGTGGATCCTTTTTAAGTATACTCTACCAGCACAGCAGCCCTGGGTCAGAGGATTGTAGGTAGCCAAACCACACTTGTGGGGAACACAAGCGAGACGGATGGAGATGACACGGTTGTAACAGCACTTGTGGGTCCTTTTTAAGTATACTCTACCAGCACAGCAGCCCTGGGTCAGAGGATTGTACAAACCACACTTGGGGGAAACACAGGGGAGGCGGATGGAGATGACACGGTTGTAACAGCACTTGTGGATCCTTTTTAAGTATACTCTACCAGCACAGCAGCCCTGGGTCAGAGGATTGTAGGTAGCCAAACCACACTTGTGGGGAACACAAGCGAGACGGATGGAGATGACACGGTTGTAACAGCACTTGTGGGTCCTTTTTAAGTATACTCTACCAGCACAGCAGCCCTGGGTCAGAGGATTGTACAAACCACACTTGGGGGAAACACAGGGGAGGCGGATGGAGATGACACGGTTGTAACAGCACTTGTGGATCCTTTTTAAGTATACTCTACCAGCACAGCAGCCCTGGGTCAGAGGATTGTACAAACCACACTTGGGGGAAACACAGGGGAGGCGGATGGAGATGACACGGTTGTAACAGCACTTGTGGATCCTTTTTAAGTACACTCTACCAGCACAGCAGCCCTGCGTCAGACGATTATAGCGGGCCAAACCACACTTGTGGGGAACACAGGGGAGGCGGATGGAGATAATACGGTTGTAACAGCACTTGTGGGTCCTTTTTTGGTACACTCTACCATTACAACAACCCTGGATCAGGGGGTTGTAGCTAGTCAAACCACACTTGGGGGGAACACAGGGGAGGCGGATGGAGATGACACGGTTGTAACAGCACTTGTGGGTCTTCTTTAAGTACACTCTACCAGCGCAGCAGCCCTGGGTCAGAGAATTATAGCTGGCCAAACCGCACTTGTGGGGAACACAGGGGAGGCGGATGGAGATGCATGGTTATAACAGCACTTGTGGGTCTTTTTGGAGTACACTCTACCAGCGCAGCAGCCCTGGGTCACAGGATTGTAGCTAGCCAGACCACACTTGGGGGGAACACAGGGGAGGCGGATGGAGATGACACGGTTGTAGCAGCACTTGTGGGTCTTTTTTGAGTACACTCTACCTGCGCAGCAGCCCTGGGTCAGAGGATTGTAGCTAGCCAGACCACACTTGGGGGGAACACAGGGGAGGTGGATGGAGATGACACGGTTGTAGCAGCACTTGTGGGTCGTTTTTAAGTACACTCTACCAGCGCAGCAGCCCTGGGTCAGAGGATTGTAGCTAGCTAGACCACACTTGGGGGGAACACAAGGAAGGCGGATGGGGATGAAGCGGTTGTAACAGCACTTGTAGCTCTGTTTTGAATTCAGTTTCCCAACACAGCAACTTTGGTTCAGTGGGTTGTAGGACAAAACGCCACAACGTGGTCCAACTGGTTCTTCCCCTCTTATGTCGTTATCTCTTTCCTGGGTAAATTCTGAAAGAAATAGGAACGTATTTTTAAATTGCAAAAAGTTACTTTTGACACACTGCAATTTATGGTTAGAACGGTTAACGTACATTCCTGCAAAATGGCTGTCCTGACTTAGTTTTCAATTTTGTATCCAAAGTACTTACTTAGTCCTTAGCACACTGTTCATCAGTTGAAGCATTAGGTGTGGTTTCCTTAACAAACATAGTTCCTTAGAGGGAGTCGAGCGCTTCAAATTTCTCAGTCATAACGTCTTTTTAGTGACAACCTCGTGAAAAAAAGTTCATTTAATTTGATTTCATTTTGATTTGTAGGGTCTTAACCCTTCGCTCAGGAGATGTATATCGTCTGTTATCACTCTTAGTGTTGACATCCATTAAAAAAAGAGTCAGATAAACAGCAGAGGCCATGAACGAGAACGACAAAGCTCTCCGCGAATTGTGTAAACGGATTTTGCTTCCTTTGTAATCGGCTACACAAACAGCATTTAGGTTATAAAACGCGCTTTCTTCTTTTTGTGTGAGTAATGATCACGCTACAGCATAACGTTCTCGGGTTTAATGAAGGACGAGTACTCTAAACTCTGCACAAAACAGTAGGGGCTCGGCCTGCAGCCTTAGGTCACGCAGGGTCAGTTTCAAAAGGGTTGAGTTCAGTCTAATTAAAATGCCCATTAGAGGATGCTGCGGATACCCACCAAAGCTTTCTTCTTCAGAAACTTTAGTCGAAATATATTCAACGGCGTCATCGTTTTTAGGATAATCGTCTTCTTGATCCTGTTGGATTCCGTCTTCACCTGTAGAGAGACAACACCTTTAGTAACACAGGACTTGACTTTATGGAGAAATTTCAAAACGTTATTTTATTGCGGATTCTTCAGGGGAATCGTCTTGAAGAAAGGCATCACCTTTTTCAGAATAGTCATCTTTTTCGTCCAGTTGGAGTCTACCTTCATCTGTTGAGAGACAAGTACAATCATTAAGTAACGTAGGACTTGATTTTATGAAAAGAAAACTATAGAGCTTTGTTTTGTGTTTACCTACCAAAGCTTTCTTCGTTAGAAACGTCGCTCGAATCATCTTCAATGATGACGCCTTTTTCAGAATTATCGTCTTCTTCATCCTGTTGGAGTCCACCTTTATCTGATGGGAGATAAACACCACCTTTAGTAATTTAGGATTTGGAATGACTTCATGAAGAAACTACAGAACTTTATTTTTGTATACCCACCGAAGCTTTCTTCGACAGAAACGTCGGAGGAATCATTTTGAATGACGCCATCTTCCTGTGAATGGTCTTCGTCATCCTTTTGGCTTGTGCGTTCCACTGCGGAAAGACACAACTAGATTTAGGCACGTTAAGGAAGTATTGGTTCAAGTTCTCACTCCATCCAATTTCGCTGACTATGTGAGTACTCTAGTGGATATCATTCTAGTCGTTTTGTTTTAACCAATTTCTTACTCACAATACACACCCAAGTCCTTGTCCTCAGAACCGCGACCTACATCTTCTTGAATAGAGACATGGTCTCCAGGATAATATTCTTTAGCATCTTGGAGGGTTCCACTCAGTTCATCTGCTGGATGAAATGTTGTATTTTACGATTAACGTTAAACACAATGGTTTATATAATCTGTTCATGTTGTCCTTCAGCAGCATGATTAAAATATATGTGTAGAATGTTCGATTGAGGCCTAAAACTGCTGTTTAAAAGTAAAAACTAAAATCCAAGCTTTCGCCGATCAACGGCATCATCAGGGATGAGAAAATATTCCGCGCGTGCTATATATATGCAAAGGAGGTGTAGGATGAAATGTGTAAAAGATGTGACGTATGTATGCAAGCTATAGAAATAAACTGTGAGTAGAATACAAAGCTCTAATGATGGAGTGTCTCTAAACAAAGGACCTCTAAAAGCGCTAGGAATAAAATAGAATATTAAAATAGAAGGTCTGCGAATTCAGTACATTCTTCTCGGGAATTAAGTGTGGGCTTCTACTTTCTAATGTAGAATGCTTCATAGAGGCGTAGATTAGCGGGGTCGTTTTCACTCATGATTATCTTGACTTCAATGCCTTTATAGTCTTCGTTCTGGCAGGATTGGATGTGTTTTTTAACAGAGGAGTTTGCGTTATTGATATGTTCTCTCACGCGATCATGGATGAAGCGTGTGGTGCTACCAATGTATTGTTGACCACAGCTGTTAATAGAGCAGACAAAACGCCCACAAAATCCTCAACGAGACCCCCAACCTAGCAGCACAGAGTGGTCATATCTTAAGATCCCTTACATCTCTGAACGACTCAATCACAGGGTCACTAACATTTTCAGAAAAGAAAACATTCCAGTACGCATTGCCCACAAATCCCACACTCTCAGACAAGCGCTATCCCACACCCCCACGGAGGGCAAATGCACAAGAGACAAATGCCCTATCTCTAACACCGGATTATGTCTACGAAGAAATGCAGTATACCAGCTCACGTGTAACAGCTGCGGTCAACAATACATTGGTAGCACCACACGCTTCATCCATGATCGCGTGAGAGAACATATCAATAACGCAAACTCCTCTGTTAAAAAACACATCCACTCCTGCCAGAACGAAGACTATAAAGGCATTGAAGTCAAGATAATCATGAGTGAAAACGACCCCGCTAATCTACGCCTCTATGAAGCATTCTACGTTAGAAAGTACAAGCCCACACTTAATTCCCGAGAAGAATGTACTGAATTCGCAGACCTTCTATTTTAATATTCTATTTTATTCCTAGCGCTTTTAGAGGTCCTTTGTTTAGAGACACTCCATCATTAGAGCTTTGTATTCTACTCACAGTTTATTTCTATAGCTTTGATACATACGTCACATCTTTTACACATTTCACCCTACACCTTCTTTGCATATATATAGCACGCGCGGAATATTTTCTCATCCCTGATGATGCCGTTGATCGGCGAAAGCTTGGATTTTAGTTTTTACTTTTAAACAGCAGTTTTAGGCCTCAATCGAACATTCTACACATATACAATGGTTTATCTTTGTTAATGCACTTGCAAGTATTCCACATGGAAATTTATGCTGTCTGTGTTGTGGCTGCCAACGCATTTCATGGATAGTGCAAATCTTACGGGAGAGGCCTTCCAAGAGGTAGAAACGACAAGCGACATGGCTCCGAAAACAGGCGACAGCCTTCTCCCAAAATACCGAAACCTGACAGAAATTGGCAGAAAAAGCAAGACAGTAAACGAGCGACCAAGCGACATCAGACTACTCCTTGAGAGGCCTCACTAGACAGTGATTCTTTTATGATTTTAAGTCGTGAATGCGTGCAAACGCAATGAACGACTTATCGCTGTTGCTTGAAAAATAGTGGTGGATTTTGTAAATTCCCTGGGTAATTAACCTGGCCATTTTATATGAAGTCAGCTTTGGTGCCCGAAATAGCTGCCGTGTCATTCACGCGTGAATTTCTAGATAGTTGTGCGCGGCGTTCTCAGAAGAAAACACAGCTTTATAAAACTGTCAATAGAAAGAAAAAGTAGCAAGGAACACTCGAGAACTTAAAAAGTGGATATCAGTTGGTTCATAGCGAAGAAATCCTTCTTCGAGGACAGATTGTGGTTTTGGAAAAGGGAAGGGACATCAGAACATTTGCCTTTGCGAATCATCACAAGAATTGTAGACTTTCTCCGAAATGTTTGAGTGCTTTTGGGAGGCCACTTGTGCCTCAATCCACCCTACTCAGCATATACAACTCACTAGTTCAATCTCACTTTGATTACTGCAGCCCAGTCTGGGGTAATTGTGGCAAAAAAATTATCTAATAAGCTACAAAAACTACAAAACTGTGCTGCACGAGTAATATCTTCATCGAGCTATGACGTTGATGTCGATTCCTTGTTTCACAAACTCAGCTGGAACAACGTCAACGTCAAATTCAGGAAGCCCTAATGGTTTTCAAGTCTTTAAACGGTTTGGTTCCCTAATCATCGCGAATTGAATCAAACTATGCTCTGAGGGACTCGGTTAAGAAACTTGTTGTCCCCTTTCCGAGAGCTAATTACATGAAAAATAGTTTTAGTTACAGCGGCGCAACCCTCTGGAACAGCTGTAACATTAGAGAGTCTGATTCATTAAATTGATTTAAACGCCTTCTTCATGGAGAACAGTTTTAAAAGCAGTATATTATTGTAAGTTAAAGTAATATTAGGATTAGGATTTTAGGTTTTTAGGATACCTGATGATTTTTTTACCGTGTATAAATAATGATTAAAGATCGTT
Source organism: Pachyseris speciosa (assembly GCA_016490735.1). Lineage (NCBI taxonomy): Eukaryota > Metazoa > Cnidaria > Anthozoa > Scleractinia > Pachyseridae > Pachyseris > Pachyseris speciosa. The sequence continues at coordinate 894,835 of JAEMWC010000188.1, forward strand.
CCTTATCTTTAATTGACCGATACGTTGTATTCCAAGCGTGCCCTGCTTCAGTCAATAAATTGTGCTTCAAAGTGACTAACAATTCGCTTTCTTCGCCTTCTCGTAGCTTTATTGACAACAAGTGTATTTTATTTGCAAATTCGGAATTCTAACAATTGTTGACTAAATTAGTGATGTTTTCTAACCCTGTAAGTTGTCTGTTAATTATTAAAGATGTCTAAAAAAATCGATAAATCCATCTCGTAGACTCAAGTGATTTATTTAAAGTGAAGGCATGGCACACCAAGTGTTGATTGCCAAACACAGTTCAAGGGTTACAGATTCACTGTTGCAGCAACCAGGTGAAGCAAAAAACTTAGGCAATTGTTGCACCAGAAAAGAGGGAACGAAACCATGTTTCAGCTATCACTTAATTTTGACAGATCTCGTTCTAAGGTACACAGTTAAAAATCGGCATTTCTCAGCTAACAGTCAAACGTTTGGCCAATTCTCACCTATCAGCCATTACGAACCTGTAACTATTCTAATACTACATCCGCGACTTGGCTCACAGAGCCCTTAAATTTCTGATGACAGTGGAAGCCACTAAGAAGGCGAGACACTTACTACCAGCTTAAGCGAAGAACGGACATGCTATGAAGGAAACAGAGAGAGCAGATAACAGTCAGAATGTCTTTTTAAAACCTGTTCTACCCTCTGAAGAAAAAACGGAAAATAAACTTAGCATTCATCCAATCATTCAGCTTCATTCCCTCAAGGAGAAATGGGAAATTACAGGAAACGAATGAGAAAGAAAGAAGTGGTCATGACTGCCACCTTGCAATTTACTTCTAACACCTTATGTATTTGGTTGCCTAAATAAAAAATAAATAAATAGAATTAAAAAAAAGAAAGGAATAAAAGGAAAAAATAAAAGAAAAAGAAAGGATCGAGATGTGCTGTAAGCACATTCAAATTAGTTTGTTGCACATCAAACAACCTAGCGAGTTTTTCCAAGTCTTTACTTCGTTTAAGTCAAGTTATTTCCTTACCTTGGTCCTTTGAAAACAGAACGTCTTCTGGGTCGTTCATTTCAGAATTGCTAGTTACTTCTTCTAGATTCTGAGCCACCTCATTGTTATTTCCTGGCTCATCATCAGCATAGTAAAGTTTCGTTTCAAAGGAATCTGCCTTTGCTACGACAAACACCGTGAGAAGAATAACAACCGTTCGTGCAAGAGCCATCATTCTTGCTTCCTGCGGGCTATGCACCTCAAGATTGAGAACGCTCTATTTTATAGGCTAGCAAACATGTCAAGGATAACATTAGCTTTAATAAAGTGGAAATTCCTACTTGAGTAGTTAATTCATGGCATATTGTTCGCGATGGGACACTCAGGTTAAATGGGTACTTGGAAGTGGAAATGAATATAAACTTCACTAATTTATCACATAACCTCTAACCATACCGGTATCAGATACGCTCGAGCTCAGTGGTATTCAATACTGTTATGAAGCTGATGTTTATAATTCTTATTCCCGTTGTTTAAGGTTCAAGGTTCTCCCACACATGAACTGTGTGAGTTCCAAATTATTTTGACTACTTATTTAATTGTTATAGTAATTTCTCGCTGTGGGCATGTTTGGGAATTCCTGCTGACCTTGGCTGGGACCTCCGTGATTTGTTTGGAAGTTCAATATTCGTTGTGTGTTCGCGTTGGTATGTTTGGGTTTCCTGAATGGGCAACGTCTAGAGTAATTCATATTCCCATGATCTGTGATCCCAAACAAGTTTGCAGTTAGAACATTTAGGGTTGTGACTTAGTCGGTAGCTGGTAGTCAATAGTTGACAGTATGTAGTTGGTTGTTCAGCTAATCGCTAGAGGTTTATCACATGTGAAGAAGAATATGCGTAAAAGCTATCAGCCGAAGATTAAAGCCGTTATTGTAGAGTCTTGGTGCCTGCTCGCTAGGCGAGTGTGCCTACCGCTTGAGTAGGTCCGCCTGGAGAAGTCCCCCACACACTCGGCGGATAAACTAGCCGATTCTTGTTGGTAACCCACAAGAATCTTAACATAATTGGTGGATAATCTAACATAAATTATTGGAGGATTCAGCGCGATTCGTGAAGAAACCCATACATTACCATGGAGGCAGGAAGTTTAGCTCTCGTCGATCAATTCGTCGTAAGTGGAACAATGTACTTTGTTGTGGGCATCTAATCATTGCAAGCTTTGTGTCTTGAACAATGGAATTAAATTTAGCTAGTTCCTTAGTGCGTGTACAGTCAGTTTTTCTCTTCTGTCTTTATTTTACCAGTCAGCGCTTGAAGTTTTCAAGTTGTCTTAGCGTTTTTTTGTCTTTTGCGTTAGCGTTTTTTCGTGCTGCAGAAATGTAGTTAATCAGCTGCTGGTTGTGGAGTACGAATTTGTTTGACTATTGCATGAGCAAGGTTTTTGAGTAGCAGTATATCTATTTGAGTTTGGTTTTTCCAGTTTTTAGTGTGTAAAGCGTGTTGTTTTCCTTGTAAGTTGTTTCTTGAGCGACTGAAAGTTCATGTTTATCAAATTCAGTTGCTTGATGCCTTAACGGAGGCGAATATGAGAGCTTGTTCAGCTTCTACCCTGTTGGTTGACTTTCCAGTTTTCGTGGAGACGACAGCGAAGACGCGTGAACGAGTTTGCTAATAATTTTAAGCGCGCCGCGAAGCTAAATGGCTGGTCTGAAGAATATTTGGCGTTAGAACTTCTGTTATTTCTCAAAGGGCATGCTTGGTTCAAATCTTTACAGAACGGTAGCGCTTTGATAGAGCATTTTGCTTCTAGCGCTAATGAGTGGCGTATTCGGCAAGCTTTGAGCAATCTCCGCCAGCACGAAAAGGAGACTGTTGCTGATTATTTGTTCAATGTTTCCTCCCTTTGCTCACGTTTGAATTTGCCTAGGTCTGAGTGTATTCATTATTTCGTACAGGGTTTAAAACCCGCGAGGTTCGTGAGTATATGATTCTTCAGCGACCTGTCAGTTTTGAGGCAGCGGTAAATTTTGCCAAGTTAAAGGAAACAGTTTTGTCTAGTTTTGACAAACAGTCAGTTTTTCACACCGAACAAATGGCACCCCAAATTGCATCAGAGCCCATCAGTATTGTGACACTGGAAGACCAAGAAGTTAACGCTTTCAGTCAACAAAACACTAGTGTCGATGAAATAGGGTCGATTCGACAGATTATCAAAGACGAAATTCAACAAGCTATGTTTGGTTGTGCTCCCGATTTGTGTACGTTTCCGCAGCGTAAAAATTACGGTTTCCAGTCGCGAGGATCGCTCATTACTCATAGCGATCGTGTTTGTTATAATTGTGGTAAAAGAGGGCATGTGAGTTATAACTGTCGTGTAAATTAAAGTTGTACCGAAAGGACCTTCAACACAATGTTTGGGATAAAAATAGAAAGCGCCATTTCAAAGGTCAAAATAACTGTAACTGTAACTCCAACCAGGGAAACGGACCAGCGTCCCTGTCTTGCTTCGTAAGAAAACCGTGATGGGGGCTCCTAAAAATCTGCGTAGAAAACAACAGTTTTCGGCCGGTTCGCGCAGGGTTGATAAATTTACTTTCATTAACTTGTGTCCTGGTGATTTTGTTACTGAAAAACCTACAGAGTCCGTTCCTTTTAGATCTAGTACCAATGATGTCCCGTCTATAAAGTAAACAATCTGAAGTAGTTCTGCTGCGAGTGTTTCTTGTCAACAGTGTGCTCACCACATAAACCCGTTAAGTGATGTTTTGAGTGAAGTTATTAAGTCATTGGAAGGGGTCATAACTAAATTTGAGACTATGGTCAACGGACCACCAAGATGTGAAAAAGACAAGTATTTACAAGTTGGCGCTGGTTCGCCAAGTGTTCCTGTTTTGTCTTCTAAAAGTGAGGAGTGCTCGAGTGAGGTAATCCCTCAACAGATTTAAAAGGTTGCCGTTGTGAAGTTGAACAATTCGGTGCCAGAGTTAAAGAAAAATGTTATTGTTGATGTTCCGGAACGAAGTGAAGTGGCCACCAAGGCTATTGTACAAAATGAGCGCGTTTTTCCAGCTGACCCCGTTGTTCCTGTTTATAAAGACGAGTTGCCAGTTAAGCACACTTGTGGTAAAGTGGATCTAAATTGCTCAACTTTAAATGATTTTTTTCAGGCTTCTTTTCGCAATTGCATAAATTGCGTTCACAACTGCGAGGATCATTCTTCATTTGATTTGATATAGAAACTGTTGACGGCGAAAGTGAGTTAGGTTTTGACGCTTCTTCTAGTGAAATTGTTTCTGAAGAGATGTTTGCAAAGGGACAGTATGTAAGTAAAGAGTTATACTTGATGATGTGCCTGAAATTATTGATACTATTTGTTACCCATTTGCAGCTGGGAATGCCTCTATCCCTGTGGGTATAGAAGAATTAGAGTTTCGTACTCTTGTTGACACGGGTGCTGCTGTTACAGCAGTGACTGCCGATGTTTGGAACAAAAGTTTCAATCAAGCTAACTCTCGTTTTGATTCTTCCCCTTGTGGCAGTGTGACGTCTGTTAATGGCAGTCGCTTGGTTACTTTAGGCAAGGTTCTACTGCAGTTCAAAATCGAAGCTTATGCGATTCGAGATTTGAAGTACGATGTTGTTATTGGTAGAGATTTTCTTCAGAACTTCGGTTTCAAAATTGATTTTGTGAAGGGTGTAGTTGAGTTTTCTCGTGAGGAGAATCCTTTGGCTTTTAGTCATGTTAGTGATAGTAGTGATACGGAGGGAGATGAAAGTAGCAAGACTTTTGTTTGTTCAGTGCATGCCGATTCCTCTTTTGTGATTCCACCCCAATCAGAAATTGTAGTTACTGCCAAACTTGGTTCAATGCCGGAGGTGAGTGAAAAGTTTGGTTTATTAGTCACTCCTAGGTCCAACCTACCTCATCGTTACTCAGTGTTCGTTGCGTCGGAGCTTGTGAGAGTTTCTACAGATGGAACCATTCCAGTTAGGCTTGTGAATCCTTCCGCTCAACCTGATATTCCGTAGGACTAAACTGGCAGATTTTGAAGAAATTGATAGCGACATAGCGACATTCGAGCTTGGAGAGGCCAATCAGCTAGATGTTTCCGCTGTGTCTTTATGTTCTCCTGAGCAACAGTCTCCCGAGGGTGATTATTCTTTCCTTCCTTATTTGTTAGATAGTGTTTTGATTGACGGCGATAAAGTAAAGTTTCAAACTTTATTCAGCAAATATCAGGATGTTTTTGCTTTTCCGAATGATCAATTAGGTAGAACTTCACTCGCACAACACGTCATTGACACAGGAGTTGCTATGCCAATTAAGCAAAGGCCTTACCGGACTGTAAAAAGGAAATTGATCGTCAGATAGATGAAATGCTTCAGAAGGGAATAATCCAGGAGTCCGTTTCGCCTTGGAGTTGTTCTGTTGTCTTAGTTAAAATTGACGTCACTTCGTCAGTCTTGGAACATCGTAAGCGTATTGTTGAAAAGAAAATTTGGTTTATCAACGGAGTTGATAATGTAAATTGACCTGGGATTCGATTAGCTAGATTGAAAAGGTCAAATTAGCTCAGAATTTGGCGAGAGAAAACTTGCCAACGATAACAACAGAAAATGAAAGAGTATTATGATCGCAATTCGAAGAATCCTTTGTTTGACGTCGGTCAGCGCGTTTGACTGTATACCCCAAAGACCCAGAAGGGTCTATCTTGGACTAAAAAAGTTTGAGTGTACCCTACCTTTCACAAGCAATCTTAATAAGATAGACACAGCTAATATCTTCAGAACGCAAGACAGTTTCTTAAAGGAAATTCTCTTAATCTGGTCAGAAATCAATTTTGAAGAGAATATAACATCGGAAAGCCAGCTTACAGAACAAAGCGTATGGTACAACTCACTTATAAGGATCAACGACAGCCCTATTTTCTTTAAAGAATGGTATCGTAAAGGCATTACAAAAGTCAAGCACTTAAGGAACAGAGAAGGAAAATTCCTCACTCTACCAGAATTTTTAAACAAATACAACATCAAGGTCCAACCCTTAGTATACTATGGAACAATTTCCGCACTTAAAACGCTATGTAACACATCCAACCAAGGAGACCTCACAAACGAAGGCAATGGATACGAAAGTTATTCGACAAAACTAATTAAAGCCCAAAAAGCAAGCAGGCTGGTGTATGACAAATTAATTACAAAGAAAAGTGCCGCTCCTATTACAAGTCAGCAAAAATGGATCGAAGACTGCAACCTAGGTCAAAACGAAATAAAGTGGGGCTCGACCTACCAACTAGCCCATAAAATCACAAAAAGCACAAAACAGAGGGAATTTCAGTTCAAACTTTTGCACAGAAGAATTCCAACAAATGCTTTCTTGACTAAGATAAGGATAAAAGAAAACCCAACTGCTCCTTTTGTAAAAAAGAACCAGAAAAACTCATACACCTTTTTTGGTCCTGCACAAAAACGGCACTCTTCTGGGAGAGCATCATAGCGCGATTAAAACTCTGCCAAATTATTCCTGATAGTTACTCTGCAGACATGACTGTTTTATTAGGCCTAAGATCAGACTCCTCTAAACTTCAACGCCAGATCAATTTTTGTTTCCTTATTGCCAGGCACTATATCTGGCTCTGCAAAACAAAAGAATCTATACCTCTATTGCAAGGTTTTCTCAAATACCTAAAGACAATGTACAACATACAAGTACAAGCAGAAGGAAACAACCTTCTACCCAAACAATGGTCATTCCTACACGATACCACTTAGAAACTGTCGTTTTTAAATATAGCGCTATCCCCAACGCCCCTGATATTCTCTGTCCTTTATCCGTTAGCTTATACTGCCTCAATAACGCCATGGCAAATTACCTTGCAAACAAGTTTCTTCTGATGCAAATATGTACTCAAAGCATAAGAAACTTATGAATGTACTAATTACTGTTTCTTTTACTTATTTAGTGTTCAATGTTTAAAATGCGTTTTTGCTCAAAAAAAAAAAAAAAGGGTCTATCTATTTAGGAAACTGTTACACAATTGGTTTGGTCCATATAGAGTTGTTGAGCAATCATCTCCTGTTCATTACCGCTTGCGAAATGACACTAACAAGAAGGTAACCTTCGCAGTTCATGCTAATAGAATGAAGCCGTTTTTCGATCCCAACCTGAGACCGATCGACCCACTGTCCGATGATGATCCTAGTGGGCCATATCTTGACGAGTCAGATATTCCGGACAGTAGTTTTGCTAAAGAAAGTACCGTCGGCTGTAATTCTCCTAATAACGAAGCTTCGCGCGATCTTGAAACAACAGACTTAGTGTCACTGCCAGACTCTCAAAGTACCGTGCAATCACCGTCAGTCTCTGAGACACATCTCGTAGATAACCAAACAATGCCGAGAAAATTCTTAAGTATAGTACAAGAATAGGCAAGACTAGTACTCAGTATTTAGTTAAGTGGCTTGGATACCCCAAGAGTAAGTCTATTTGGGAGCCTGAGGAGAATATCTTAAATAAACGCCTCTTTGAAAATTTCAACAGCTCACGAAAGTGATTACCTCTGGTTGATGGTCTGTTTCTTGAGTTAGTTTATTGTGTGTTCAAGCTGTCGTTGTTTTTGTTAGTTTCAGCTGAATTGTATTACTTTGGCTCTCTGCTTTGCTGTTTTCGGTTTTTCGTGAGCAATCCAATTGTTTTCGTGGCACCGAAGACCTGTCACCCTATTAAGTTGTAAGTCGCTCGGGAAAACATCGTTTCATATCTGACAGTTAGAGAAGACTGACACCTGTAGAGACACTCAGCTTAACTGAGTGAGAAAAATCAATAGGGTTTCTCGATTGAATGAAAGATTGTTGTTAGGTTTTCATCGATTTGTTGAACTTTATTTCTATAGTGATGTGTTCTTAGTAGTTGTTTATAGATGTTGAGGTTCACTGTCACTTTCGGAGGAAAGCTCGTCTGTTCTTGATAGCCCAGTGTTTAAGGTCGTAAAATTAGTAACTATTTGAATTTCGGTGTTTGGTTGTTGTTGTTGTTGTTGTTGTTTTTTCCACATTTTATTTCCATTTACGGCCAAAAGTACAATGCAATTAATACAGGTCACCAATAACACCTTCTTTTACTACTTACATTATTAGGCCACCAAACGAGTATTCCTAGCGTTAAAATAAAATTGCCATTTAGCCTGAAATTTTTCGTCCCTATTATTCTTTAATAGAAGCTAGATACCTTTCTGTTTTGTATTTCACATCCAGCATTGCCTTAAAAAACTCAAAATTTGGGGGTACTCTACGTTAACGACGATTCCAGATATGAAGTTTAGCAAGAATGAACATGTAATTTAGTAAGCCACATTCTCCAACTTGTCTACCGACAAAAACATCTCTTAAGGTGAATTCTTCATAATGTCCTGAGAGCGTAAACCAGAAGTTTTCAAACTGCTTCCAAAAAGATTGGCGAAAGAGCATCCATAAAATAGGTGATGAACCGTTTCTAATCCTGCCTCACAAAAGGTACACAGATCATTCGGGACATAACCTATTTTAGCGAGACCATAATTAGTAAAAGTAATATCAGCTAATAATTTAAACTGAAAACTTCTAATAAAGGTTTCACGTGTAAACGATTTAATATTAAGAAAAGCGTTAGAAGCAGTTGAATCGTTCAGACCAATTTAGAAGACCCCTGGAAGATTAACTTTTTCGGACACTAACAAACGATAAAACTGCTTACTCTTGCTAGTTAGAGGATTAAATGTTTTTTCTCCACAGAAAAATTCCAATTGTCCTAATTATTTTTCATTTGGGCATTCTGTTTTCAGATGGAAAGGTGTTGCACTTCTTACCCCTGTCCACACTAAAAAAATTGGTATTTCCTAATCCATCCCCTATTGCATTGTTATAAGATTGAATATTATCTTTATATAATTGTAAATGATGGCAGAATACTATTCCAGCTTTGACATAATTAGGATAATAAAATTGACTTGTTATCTATCTTAATTTCTTTATTATTCCAGATTTAAAATCTGCCCACCAATGAAGAAGCTCATTATAAAATTCACCACCAAAATCCTTAAGTAAGTGATCGACGTAAGCTTTCCGAGGCAACGAACCATTCGAAAATAATTTACCAATCCAGGCCAGTCTAGATGCTTTGATTAAGGTTTCAATATCTGTTAATTAAGACCACCAAATTCCAAATCATTTATTGCTGCTTGTCGAGCTATTTTGTCTGGCCCTTTCCATAGAAAGTTATAAATTATAGTATCAAGTTGTTTGATAAAATCCCGAAAGGAGGTTGGCAGAATAAAAACACATGCAACATTTTTGGAAGCAAAAGTGATTTGATTATAGTAATTTTGCCATACAGTGAAAGACCACGGCAACTCCATAACCTTGTTTGCAGTCTAATATCTTTCAATTTGTCATAGAAATTTTTTTTCAGCAAATCTACTTCATTGTACGTAAAAACAATCCCAAGGGCTTTAACGCTGTTACGCCACTTCAAGCCAAGAGGTGTCTCCGTGTTTTGCCTGCACGAACCAATCCACTAGCCTCAGTTTTGGAATAGTTGACCCTTAGATCAGAACATGTTTCAAAAAGATCAAGCAGTTGAAAAACACGTTTAGCAGACTCAATATCGAGCACAAATACAGTAAGATCATCGGCGTATTGAACTAATTTAAAATCATCTTGGCCTAATCTAATACCTTGAATATCGGATCTGTTGCGAATAGCAGTTGCTAGGATCTCGGCTGCGGTAATAAACAAGTCTAGCGACAGCGGATCCCCTTGTCTCACCCATCTTTGTAATTCAAAATATGGTGTAGAATACCCGTTGTTCAACACACAACTTGATATTTTAGCATAAAACGTCTCCACCCATTTAATAAGACTTGGTCCGAAACCAAAAACATCTAGACATTGTAACAAGAAATTCCAGTCTATACTGTCAAAGGCCTTTACGAAATCAATAAAGAGTAATATGCCAGGTATGTTTTCTCTTTTTGTGTAGTCCATAACATCTAAGATTGATCGCGCAGCTTCACCTATAAATCTCCCTTTCACATATCCCAATTGATTGACGTGAATAATTTCTAGAAGAACCTTAACAATTGTAGCCGCAATTATCTTGGAAGCAATTTTCGGGTCCACATCAATTATCGAAATAGGCCTCCAATTCTCTAAGTAGTTTCTGTCTTTTCCTTTCTTTTCAATAAGTGTAATAACAGCTTGCTTTTGCGAAGAAGACATTTCTTTTTTGTCAAAGGCTTCTTTAAACGAATCCGTCATTAATTGTCCTATTAAAGGCCAGAATGTTTTATAAAACTCTACCGGGATTCCATCATTCCCGGGTGTTTTTCCAGTTTGAAAAGATTTCAGAATACCTTCACACTCCTGTAAAGTATTTTTCCCTTCGCAAGAAGCACTTAATTCGTCTGAAAGTCTTTGAATGCTTGAACTTTTCAAAAATATTTTAGTCTCATCACTATGCAAATCTACGGTTTTCTTGCTATACAGCTATACAGCTTACAGCTTACTACGGCGATAACCGCCGCCCGGTTAGCTCAGTGGTAGAGCACCGGACTACTGTGCGGAAGGTCGCGGGTTCAAACCCCGGCCGGACCAACACTCAGGGTCTTTAAATAATTGAGGGGAAAGTGCTGCCTTTGTAATTACATCTGCAAACGGTTAGACTTTCTAGTCTTCTCGGATAAGGACGATAAACCGTAGGTCCCGTTTCACAACACTTTGTTCCAAATAATCTGTGGGACGTTAAAGAACCCACACACTGTTCGAAAAGAGTAGGGGACGTAGTTCCCGGTGTGGTGGTCTACCTTTCATCTGTCTTGACATTCATGTGTGGGTTGGGTGGGTGGGTGGGATAAAAAATGGACTGATAGCGGCTGCCAGAGGCGCCTTTACAGGCTGACGTCCGATCTCACCCTAGAGAAGAATTGTAAACCGCCATGAAACTATGTGATATGTGCGGTATATAAATCCATTACCATTACCATTACCATTACTGTAGAAACGCTTTTGAGCAGCCATTATCTCAAAAGGGTTCGTGGAAATTGAGCCACTAACATACAATTTCCTTATGTTTCTTAATGTTGTATCGTTTTTCCAAGTTTAGAAAATGTTTACTATTTTTCTCTCCATGCTCGTGCCATCTTATACGATAATGATAATAAGGAATAATAAGGAATGATAATCCCTTCAACCTTTTCATCATACAGAGCTTCAAGCTCATTTTTTCAATTTTTCTACTTGTAATCTCGTTGCATCATTTGGGTTTTCCTGGAAGCTTTTTAACGCGAATTGGTATTTAGAGTTAAGTTCCTCCTCCCGCTGTTACTTTCTTTTTAAAGCTTTTTTGAATGAGCAATTGAGCTCGTTCTCATCTTGAACTTTATCCAGTCCCATTTAGATCTAGTACTCGATAGATCTCTAGCATCTTCCAACCAAACAGGAAACTCGTTATTAAACATGTCTACATAGTCTGGCCTGGATAGTAAAGAGGTGTTTAACTTCAAAAAACCTGGTTCTCTACAGGCCTCTTGGATGTCTTGGAGTTCTAATACTATCGAAGAGTGGTCAGATTCAATTGAAGCTAAAATATCAACCTGTTGTTATAACAACCTGTGTAACTAAATCATGCAAGCTGTCTGAAATCAGCAAGTAATCTAGTCTGCAAAAAATGAAAGGGGACATTTTGCTCCACGTGAGGTTACGAGTATTTGGATTCTTTACACGCCAAATATCGTGGAGACTAAATTCATTCTGTACATTTTCAATAGAATTAATCACATGCTATCGAGGGATTAAAATCCCGCCCTTTTTGTCCATGGTGGGATTCAAAGGGCAATTAAAGTTTCCGCCTATAAGAACATTGTCATCCCTGTCTAACTCCATCTGCCGCAAAGTTAATGACAAGTTAATGACTGTGTTTGGATGTTAACCCCGTAAACACTTGACCTTATTGAAGTTTGGTTTGTTTAGTGCTTGTTTTAGTGCCCTTGTGTGACAGACAAGCTTCTCTCTGAAGTATTAGCCTGAGTTGAGGTATGGCTAATTTGTGGGACAAACTCAGTTGTTCAAATGATTAAATTTGACACTTCGAAAAAGATCAATTAGATAGCCTAGTAGTCTTGCAATGATTGGGTTTTGCCTGCGTTCCTGAACTGAACTGTTATTCCTGTGGAGTTGCTGTAAACAAGCATGGTGTAGTGGCTGGTTCCTTCTCGTGGAAGGAATATTCGATCTCTTAGCAATTCGCTGTTCTGTTATTGTTCTACCTGGAAGTTCGTCGTTGCTCGCAAGTGAACCTACTTGCTCGTCTTATAGGCATCCAAGGAACAACTCTAACGTTTGAAGTTACATTTTTACAGTTCCTATTATAGCTGTTTGAGTGTTTTACCTGTTATATCATCAGATTTGTCATCAACAGTTGTCGTGCCTCATTGTTGTGCAGTCAATGAATGGGAACACTTGCGTTTTGTATGCCTGTCGCCAATCCTTTCTTCCTGCCTTCACAGTCAAGGAACCGACAGTTTCAAGCGTTTCACAGTGAAGCTAAGGTCCCGGATCGATGGACAACTTCTTTCACTTTTTGTTGATGTACTTTAATGAACTTCGTGAGACATTTGATAGGATTATTACTGTAATATGATCATTGCTCCTCAAGTTTTATCATCACAACACTAGTACGGCGGAGGATTTCAGTATGGTCATCAATTAGTGTAGTATTAATTTTTAAACAGCTGTGTTTTGTAAGTATATCTAATTTTTGCATCGAGGACGATGCTTGGTCTGAGAAGGGGGGTATGTTATGAAGCTGATGTTTATAATTCGTATGCACGTTGTTTAAGGTTCAAGGTTCTCCCACACATGAATTATGTGAGTTCCAAATTATTTTGTCTACTAATTTAATTGTTATAGTGATTTCTCGCTGTGGGCATGTTTGGGAATTCCTGCTGACCTTGGCTGGGACCTCCGTGATTTGTTTGGAAGTTCAATATCCGTTGTGTGTTCGCGTTGGTATGTTTGGGTTTCCTGAATGGGCAACGTCTAGAGTAATTCATATTCCCATGATCTGTGATCCCAAACAAGTTTGCAGTTAGAACATTTAGGGTTGTGAGTTAGTCGGTAGCTGGTAGTCAATAGTTGACAGTATGTAGTTGGTTGTTCAGCTAATCGCTAGAGGTTTATCACATGTGAAGAAGAATATGCGTAAAAGCTATCAGCCGAAGATTAAAGCCTTTATTGTAGAGTCTTGGTGCCTGCTCGCTAGGCGAGTGTGCCTACCGCTTGAGGAGATCCGCCTGGAGAAGTCCCCCACACACTCGGCGGACAAACTAACGATTCTTGTAAAAAATAGAGCTGTAACCAGGATAAGACATATTGAAGTTAAAAACGTTCTCTGGTTAAAAAGATAAAAACATAAGCTTTCGGCTATCAACCTATAGCCTTTAACGAATGGAAAATCTAACGCGCGGACGGAAATATATACGAAGAGGGTGTGAAAATTTGAGAATAAAAATACTAAAAGAAGTGTGAAAGAGCTAAAAGATAAAAATGTAAATGAGGTCTAATTACAATAAAATGGAATATTGCCTAGGCGACGGTTTAGAGTTATTATCCGCGTCGACGGTTTTTGCGGTGTGCCAAGATTCAAGTGTTTTTCGGACGCGGTAATTGCCTTTGTCTATGATACAAGCATTGTCGAAATCAATGGAGTGTTTGTTTTGCCACGCGTGGTTTGCAACATTAGAGCCACTTGAATAGTTCTTTAAATTTCGTTGATGTTCCTTTTTTCGGGTTTGGAAGCATCTTCCGGTTTCTCCTATGTAGTCAGGACTGTGTAGTTCCAAGAACAGTCCTTACAAGGAATATTGAAAACAACATTGCTTTGAAGATCCGAGGGCTGTCTGAACTTTGGAGACGGGAATTCTTGTTGAAGGGTTTTGAATGGTTCAACAAGAATTCCCGTCTCCAAAGTTCAGACAACCCTCGGATCTTCAAATCAATGTTGTTTGCAATATTCCTTGTAAGGACTGTTCTTGGAACTACATAGGAAGATTGACTCAATTGAGTTCCATCTTGTATCATGCCTGAACTAATTGTGCGCATTCCAGGCATGTTATAGCTAATCAAAATTCTCTTTACTAAGAAGAGTGTTAAAATCTTTGCATGACAAAATCTGAACACTTAACAACCTTTCAACGCAGCTATTTTATTGAAAATGTTGAAAAAAAAGGAAAGAAACAAAAATTGCTGAAAGCTGGAGTGGATCTTGCTGTTGATGCTAAAACGAGAAGAAGTACTAACTGCCCAGAAGCTACAATGCTAAGGCCGGAAACGGTTGCCTTAAAATAGATTGATATCGGCTTCACTTCTTATGGCAGCTCTTCTCTGACACCTAACTGAATGGTAACAACACCGCAGCGATGATTTGTTACCTTCGCGGTCATGTTTACTTCAACTATTATCTCCCACCTTATTAATGAATTTAGAGGCTTCCGAAGTTTGATGGTGAAGTCTTCCGCGCCGTGGTACTAGCAAAGAAGCACTCAAACAAAGATGTTCTAACCGATATGTACAGTTATTATACTATTCGGTCAAAATTATTATAAGATATGTAGACAACACGTTTATTAAAGACAACATCCACCAGTTGTTGGACTGAATTACATGTGTTTCAAAACTTACAGCATTTTATAGGAGTAATACATTATAGTATAAAAATAAAGTTATAAATATTTACGTTACTGAAATGTATTGAAATCTAGTTCCGCTTGGTCCTTGCCACATATTCTCCATAGTGCACGATAGACGAAGACAAGAACGGAAACGGGCAATCATCAAGACGCGTGAAATCATTTTAACATCATCGTATCAGATGGATCACCAGTCCTATGCGAACTCGACTTATCGACAGAAAAAAACCAACAAACTCGAAATACTTTGTATTGAAATTGTTTTTTTTTTTAAAGCTTGATTTAAGTCGGCAAGTGTGAATAGTAAGTTGATGAATTTAGTAATTTTAGAAGCTGAATGGGATGGCAATACGTAACGTTTTAGCTCAGTTTAAAGTACATTCAACACAGTTGAAAGATTCTCAGTACATTCAAAGCAACTTAAAATTAACTTTCCGACCTCACCCTATACATTCAGAAGGGGTAAGAGTCATGGAAAATATAACCGACAGGATTGCCCTTCTAAACCATATTAGTAACTTGGTAAACCCTGCCAAGTATTGCGTACTCTTTTTGTACCGCGGTTACGAAAAAGAAAAGGAAAAAAAGGAGAAAATTACCTCTGCTAAGAAAATTTGAATTTAGCCTTCAGCGCAGCTACAGTCTTTTAAATAAATTAAAATAGTATAAAATAGTTGTCCTGCGACAGTAACACCGCCGAATCGCCAACCAGGATTGCTGGAGGTGGAGCAAGCGTAACGCGAGAAGAGGCACTTTGATAAAAATTTTGTGGAAAACACTGTCTCGTAATTGGAAAATATCGTTCAATGAGAGTTAACTGCTTTAAAAATAAAATACTTTTACCTCATCCGCATATGTAAATTTTCTTTCGGGTCAGGTGCTTTTTAAAACATTTTTACGCTCTTTTGAAGTACCTTTGTATTATGTTAGCTCCTCTTTTAATCTGTCAATCTCGGGAACCTCTCATGGAGGAGTGAAAAGTAATGGGTAGCATTATGATATAAACTGTGTCTCAATATCGCAAGTTCCCCTCCACATTATTGGGATGATCTACCGCACATTAAAATCATTTTTACAAAACAAAAGTTGTTAACGTTAGCAGACATACATAGATGAGAAACTACGTATACATGTATCTCCCCCAGCTACTGTTTGAGAAAAATGACTTGTTTTTTTGTTTTTTGTTTTTTTTTTAGAGAACATTCATATCTCAGCATGATATCAACAACATATCATCTACAATGGTATTACCTGATAAGCCAATATAAATGCAGTTGGAGGAAAATAATATCACTATAAGCCAGAACACAAGCAAAATAATCTGGTAATTTACTTAAGCAATAAATAAGCATTACAGCACGCAATTATGGACAAATAGGTGAAAAGCTCGTTTATTATTACGAGTGGAAAGCGAATGTACCAGCATGATTTGAAGCGTCTGGAGTTGTGAGTACAACGATTTTAATCTGGTTAACGCGTTTGTACACAAACGGTCTTGATACCAGAGAGAGGCAAAAACTGTTCAGAATTAACAAATTTTAACTAACAATGATTGCTTTATGGGATACAACTAACTAGAACAACCCCTTTCCAGAGCCTACTTTTGAAAGTCCTTTCGAAGCAATCGGGCGTGAAATTCACGGAGCAGATCTTCAAAAATCGCCTTAGGGTTCAAGTTAGAACTGTGAATCGTCGCGAAGGATTTCCAGTTTTTTGAGCTCATGATCACTCTCGCGTAATGGCTGTTACCAATACCGGTAACGAGGAACCAGGAGAGAGGAACGGAGAACGGGGAACGGGGAACGGGGAACGGGGAACGGGAGTCATAGGAATTCGTGTACAGCGGTAATCAGCCGATTGTTAACGCCGTTTCCGCATATTTAAGTCCGACATTATTACCACAGGTAGATCTTTTTCTCCCGCTTCCCCTTCCCCGTTCCTGGTATTATTAACATTCCTCGCGTAATTTAGGTATTTAACAAGGACTTTGTAAAATATCTCGAGCGGATCCACTTACATAACTTCTGATTCATAAAAGTATTTTGAGTGAATACTTAAGGACGTTCGCGAGAAAATTTTCCAACATTGATTTTTTTCTGAGACTTTTACCACTGTAAGATAATGAGTTAGTTTTGCCGGAAAAGTAAAAAAAAATAAAAAATAAAAAAATTGGGGGGGGGGGGGGGGGGGGTCACCGACTTCGTTTTGGAGAGAACCTGCTCGGAAGAACACCCAAAATCTAAAAACTCGGGCTTCGCTAGCGAATAAGGCCACAGTGTCTGAAAGCCCAAAAATATTGCAATTAGATCTTTGAAGTGAAATGTTCTCTGCCAAATATTGTTTAAGTGGACCTATTAAGTGAGTTTAGTCAACTGGTGAGGTTCCTTAAAGAGCAAGTTGGCATTTAGTTACCATAGTTTCACGGCGCCTTGCAGCCACAAAATGGCAAGATTCGATGTCCCGTGGACAGAAATCTTGAATTTTTTTTTAATTTCCCACATGGCTTTTTTTGTTCAGTTTTGGACAATGTGGAGATAATTGTAAGTTAAAACTGTTTCTGGAAAGAGAAGTAAGGATCACCGACCATTTAAGTCGAATTCCAAAGTCACGTTGTTGCGCCACATGACGGAGCAGAAACTGTAGTCTACCAGAAGTCAAGAGCGTTTTAGACGCCATATTTGTTTACAAACCTTTGCGTGTCATTTTTTCCTTGCGCGGACCTCAAGGACTCGCGCACAACGCTTACGTGAGATGCGCAGAAAATGTTAAAGTCTCTTAACCCTTTAACGCCCAGTGTACGATACATCGTACGGATTTGTACAAGAGACAGGCCTACCGCTTTCAACATTGCCCACGCTCTCAAATTTAGACCTGATTATTATGGTCTGTTTATAGTGTCCAACAGTAACTGTTTTACGCTTTAAGAGCCAATACACTGGGATTAACCTTCGTTTTCCCTTCCACATCATTATTTGTTTTCAAGCAAAACCAAAAATGGCCGTTTTATGCGCCCTGGAGCAAAGCTAAAAAACACACATCTTTGCTTTCAATTCATTAATTCAAAATCTCCTTTGGAAAACAAAATGTTCTAATGAGGACAAACCTTGATCTCATGACTAAGCATCTAGCTCCAATTTTGCCTTTCACGCCTACAACAAGTCGAGCCTCAGCCATTTGATTCGAGAAACTTTTGAAAGCCTTGTTTTTCTCTTTGGCGCCCGGATTGCATTCTGGGATATTTGGATACCACGGCGAAATGGAAGTCTCGTCATCCTCATTTTGTAGATTTTTTATAAGTGTCAAGCCATCCGGATTTACTGGCAAAATATGGTACGCGTTATGTTCTTTACAAGTTAAATCTCGCCAAAATTGCCTTGCTAGGTCCAACAATCCATCACAGAACGGCTAGAAAGGAGAACTTCACTTTTGAGCTGCCATGACTAGACACGACCACTTTTGGCGTCCCAGTCGCTGGATTCGTTCAGAAGTTTGCCTCTACTCTCCATTCCAGCTTAATGATGCCAGCCTGGGAGCTTCTGCGGTGAAACATTCTCGAAGACACACTTATAAACCGAGTACCTACCGATTACAACTCGTTACGGTCGCGAGCAAAACTTGGTGACGTCACGATAAAACTTGAGTCTTCGGTATTCCAGAGCAGCAAGCGTTTCAAGGGAGACCTTCATATAAGACATCTATATCCCTTCGAATTATTTGCATCAAGAAAATTGCCGAAAGAGTAAAACTGAAAAATTGGGTCTTGAAGGGTTAACTGAAAAATTTCTCAATTTTTATAAGAAAACGATACCCAACTTGTACTATGAGTATGCCAACGCGCATTTTCTGTGAGATTCACATGAAAAGGTTATCTCGAAAATCGAAAATCGAAAATCGAAAATCGACTAACAGGGTCTGCTTCATATTGTATTAGCTTTTAGTAGAAATAAATTTTACAACAGCATTCATTCAAACAAACATTAACTTGATCTGTTAACAAACAGAACTTCGTCTCGAAGTTAAAATCAAACAAAATTTGTTTTTATCTTTGTTTTTCTTCACTTAATGTGTCTTAGTTTGCAAAGGCAGTGCCACTGGATAAATATCTTGACGTTTAATAA
Source organism: Pachyseris speciosa (assembly GCA_016490735.1). Classification (NCBI taxonomy): domain Eukaryota; kingdom Metazoa; phylum Cnidaria; class Anthozoa; order Scleractinia; family Pachyseridae; genus Pachyseris; species Pachyseris speciosa. The sequence continues at coordinate 913,668 of JAEMWC010000188.1, forward strand.
GTTTGTAGTTGTGAAAAGTTGAGTATTTGTCATTTTTTGTCTTTCACAAAGTATCTTGTTAGGTAAAACATTTTTGGATAATTTCTGATGCTTATTATTTGGGTTTCGCAATAATTTTGAGGAAAGGTGCAAACCTATTTCCACCGGAACTGCTGTTCTTCTATTTTTACATATGACCTCTGGAAATCTTGGCCTGGATCGATACATTAATTTAGTCCTCGATTAGAGCAGTTGTCGTTATGAAGGTGACGGAACGGGAGCAAGAAATAGCTATACCCAAATTGGACATTTCTCTTACAAAAGGCTTGAATCCTTGAGTAAGATTGTTCGTTACTAAATGTCAGCCAACACCTTGTTTTAAAGGCCATTTGGGATTCCTGTTCGGGTAGTAGAAAGTCGCACATGCAGCAACAAGTTGAAATCACCAGAATGTTGCAGATGAAGACAGTAGTAATTCCAGAGGTCATAGGTGCATCGACCTCTGTGAAACTCAAAGACAGCATTGCTGGGATCGGCACATATTGTACGGAAGGTTTTATCCATCAAGTGACGACAAAAACCAAGCTAGCAACCCTCAAGTGCCCTAGGTTCAAGGTTTGGACACTGCCCTTGGAGAAGAAATACAGTGTCATGAACTGAACACTTATAATAATGAATATAATTTTTATTCTCCGGTACTGCTTAATTAGCTTGAATATCTAACTTTATTTCTCCGAAGGACTGATTGAAAGTCATCCGGTCGTTCATATGTAGCTGGGATCTCATGTTTTGTGTTTTTTGGGGGGATAATGCGCCACGACTTCGTTCCGTATGACGAAATGTATATTTGACCTATTTACAATGAAAACAAAAAGAAACGAAAAAAAAAAAAACCTGCTTACGGAGCTTAAATTGCCTTGCATGCAGTTTGTCTTGATATCAATGGCACATACACAGGTAAAAATAGAGCAGGTAACTATAGTCTACTGGTCGACGCGTGTAAAGAAGTGGATTCTTGTCCATCATCTTTGTTCCCAGACTATGATCAATTCATTAAGTCTCCTCAAGCAGAATTTAGGTATATATTATCTGATCTAACCAAGAAAGAAGCTTGCTTAGGAGGTTTTGAAGAGCGTATTGGCTTTTGAGGAGAAATTCCTTAAAGTGTCTATATCGTCTACTGGTTTTTGGTGGTTTTGATATGTACATAACGAGTAGATAGCTGTTCAAAAAGGTTTTTTAGAATTCCGCCGTGTTTTTGCCCTGAAATCGCCGTTCAAATTTCCCGCTTGAGCCACGCCCATCAAACTTGACCGAGCTAGTAAGGGGCATGGATATATTCCTGATTTGACGTCACAAACTGCTTTGCATGCATGTTTACAAAGACGTAATGAGGTGCAAATCAGTTTGTGATGTCAGATCAGGAATAGACCCACGCCCCTTACTAGCTCGGTCAAGTTTGATGGGCGTGGCTCAAGCGGGAAATTTGAACGGCGATTTCAGGGCAAAAACACGGCGGAATTCTAAAAAGCCTTTTTGAACAGCTATCTACTCCTTATGTACATATCAGAACCACCAAAAACCAATAGACGATATAGACACTTTAAACCAGGAACGTAACTGTGTGCTGGCTTTCAGTTTACTTCATGACAATGTGTCAAACCTACTTTGTTCAGTTGAGGAATTGTTTGATGATATGAATTTATCTATTTAGAAAAGAAACAAACACAGGTGCTCATATTTGTCCAGGCGGGCAGATAATGGGTTACCAAGTTGATGGCGAGTAACTATTTCGTGAGTGCTTGTTTTATTATTTACAGTAGCTTGTCCAGCACATCATCTGCTAATGGTGTCGATCGATCTGACACAACTTCCTTTTTATTTAGATAGAACAGATGGACGCCTAAAAGCTTGCTAATAAGCGTTGAGTTGAAGACTCGCCTTTTTTTTCGTGATTTGAATTCACTTAGTAAGAATTAAAAGATTTCCGCTTGGTGAAATGTTTGTTCCATTTACGATGGACAAAGGCAGCAAGTGATTACACAAAGTAGTTTTAGTTTAATGAGTAGCTTCTCTTTGGGAGCCAAAGTTCGAAAACTCCAGTAGGTGACCAAACAACGGCTTAAAGTAAAGGAGAGAACAGAAAATAAAGTAGCAAAAAGAAGGAATCACTCGTTTGAAGATGATCTTCCCTTGTTTTTGTGTTTGTATGTATTTTTATACCCAGTTCTTTCTCTGAAGGTGAGTAAACGCGTTCTCAAATGATATCATATCAGAGTCACATCAGAGTCAGAGTTTAAGATCTTACCGAATCGGAAAGATATTCGATATGAAAATCGCACGTTTTTGTTATTGCTAGTGGAAGAAACCCACCTTTCGAGAACTTATAAGTAGTTTTCATATTCGTAAAGAACCCTTATCCACAACTGGTTTATAAGTGATATTCCCGACAAAGGTCACGTGGATGATAAATGAATGCAAATAACGTATTGCATTTCAACAAGGGAAAGCTGCGTTGATGTTAGCTTTGGCTTTTTCTCTGCAGCTAAAAACATATTTATGAAATAAAATCTTTCCAACTGTCCCTTTTGTTTTGCCATATCCGTTTTACTTTTAAAGGAATCGTGATAAACCATCCTTAAGTCACCCATGTATACCCTTACTTTTCAAACAAAAGAATATGATTTCGTCAGTACCATATGTAAAGACTTCGCTATAGGCACCACACACCAGTCAGGCCTCGCCTTCTCTTTCTCATTTCTGAACTGGGGATTAGGCAAGGCCCGGGGTGGAGAGTAGGGGCACACCAGATTTCGGAATTAAAATTACTTGCTTTTGAAAGTCACGGTAATGACTGCATCACCATAGTAACATGGAGTTACCTCAACAATGAAATGTTATATAAAGCATTGACTTGATCCTTTTTTACTTTAATCCCATAGTAACTAGCTAAAACTAGGTTAATATCTACCGTCCAAGGACTTTGACCTAAGACTAGAAGCTCCTGCTATCTTCAAATAATACAGATCATGCTTAAGGCCAAATCTGATATACGCAATCGCTTAGAATGGCCGAAATCTACCAAGAGCTCGTGATGAAAAGATTAACAATACTGGCTAAGTTGAGCCGAAGTTGCTTATGCTTGCCGCTCAAATGTTAATTATTTGAGATAATAATCAGACTATACCCCGCCATTTCAAAGTAGCCTTAACATAGTTTGGGAGGATGATGACGATTTTCTAACTAATTTAGTGAATGAATGAACGAACGAACGAACGAACGAGCGAATGAATGAGTGAGTGAGTGAGTGAGTGAGTGAGTGAGTGAATGAATGAATGAACTTTATTTAATTGTTGTCAAAGTGTTTCGCTAAATATAGGCCAATCATGGATACTAAAAGAACATTCCAAATACAACATAAAAATTAAAATAAGAATACTACGAAGTGTTAAAAAAACTACCTGGTTTGTGGGATTTGGTGTGGCAAATAAACGTACAGAGAAAGTCTTACAACATTCTATTTGAAGTATTTTTGATTTATTGTTTGAGCGATCCTCGTTGACACAGTTTCTTTAGTTGCAAGGTACTATTGAGTTCTCGCAAGTGTATCTTCACGTCCCTTGCCTTAAAGAAACTGTCTTGGTTGAATTTAAGCAGCCTTGTTCATAGAGCCTCTTTGTTTGCTTTTCTTACTTCTCTCTGAATAGAACCGTGACAAATGTCATAACACAGCTAAAACTAAACCACAACCATAATAGTCAACATTTATGGGTTCAAACACAGCAGTTTCAATATGAAAGACCAACGCTTGTTTGGGGGATGGTCAAATTACCGAATGTTCAAATAAACAGTTCATCAAAAGGAGAGGACCGTTGGTCTTGACACATTTCCTTAACTGCTTGAAACTTGGTTCAATCAGGTGAGTTAATTTGCTTTCGTAAATTTAGATGTCTTAGAACATGGTATGCGGAAATGAAGCCTTGATACACCGTAGGTTACAAGTATTGTGAAAAGAATGAATAACAATTGAAACAAATTTTCCAATCAAAACGCGTTACTTCAGCCGAAAACACACCGAAAAGGTTGCACTGAGACAAACGAACAAAGAAACATGAAAGACAATGCGATAACCAAGGATTACTAACCTAAACTTTACTGAGCTATTGAAAGATTTTTGTGTTTTATTCTGAATCATGTTATTGTAATTAAAAAAAAAGATTCGACTACTTCTTAGTTGGATTAAACAGTGGCACACGACATTAAGAAATAGTAACCCAGCGTCGTTCGCCGCTTAGTTCGTCGAGCGTGAGGCTAAAACAAAACCAGCGCGAGAAAAAATTGCCGCGCGAAATCTGGACGGAGAGTGGGCGGCGCGCGTTCAGGAAATCACGCTTCGCTTTCTCTAAATCCATGCGATCGGTCAGTTTTGACAAACGTGGTGTTTGCTGACCGTCTTGAGTTCTAAGAATCAGTTTATCAAAGATATGTCGTTATGTACAAAGCAGACAAGACTTTATTCTGTACCGGATGATCGATCTTAAAAACCAGCCTAAAAATTGTGCGATTGACATTGCTCATTGCTGTGGGACGAGTAAATTGATTATCACTCTATTTTACGCTGCTTTAACTTTTTGAACGTCGTTCTAGGCCGTAGCTACTTCTTTCAAAGCACCCTTATGTATGGTAGTCCGACAAATACAATTAAATATTTCATTAAACTTTTCTGAGCCCTTGGAACCATTCACCAAGAAAATTTAATCCCCCACTAAGAGACGTTAATTAATCTGAATTCGTATTATTTAAATAAAGATATTGCCGATGTGATAGATACTAGCGTAAAACGAAATACATGACGACGGGATTAGAAAACGACACCTTTCTTGGCGTCCGAAACAATAATTAAACGCCGCACAATGAATAAAAACAGTGGTTTATTCATGTTGTATTATTTATATTTTTGTTAGCTACGTTCTAACTGACATTGAGCTACTCTCGATAAAGACACCACGCCCACTGTCTTTTTTGCGTTTAGGCAGTAGCTTCTGTCAAAAAGGTAAAATACCAATTTGTTCCGAGCTGAACTGTACTGAAGCTTACTGAGATTACAATGAAACTGTTTGTTCTTATTTTAACTCAAAAGTACACTAATGCTGAGACGACTTTCTGTTTGCTAAGGAAGTCGTTGATTGAAAATGAACCTAAACCTGTTCCTTGTGGTGTTTGGTGCATCATTTCTGGCTGAAAAATGCATCGCAGAGAAAGGAGCCTTCGAGCAGATTCTTGACGTCAACTTTGGAAAAGGTTTGCTGCGTGGAATTTCTTAGTAACTAAAGTTTGTTGCGTGTCAGAGGCAAACCATACCAATCTCTAAGCTTTATAAACGAAGTTTTGAAAAATCCGCCCTGATAATAACCTTTAAATAGTGCTGTAGAGGAATGAACAATAGGATTAGAGATAAAGTAGTCAAAAATGCTTCTTAATCCAAGCACTCGCCTCGGCAATGCTAAAAGGTTAATTGCGCAGGACGTTCCTGTTCAGGATTGTCCGTCGGCTATGCCATGCTGATGCGTCCTAACAAGGACGAAACAGCTGTCCATAGCTTCCACTCCCCGGTGATATGGCCGTGTGCGCATGCGTCAGGTACTGGCACCAGTCATGAGATATAAGATATCACACGTCAAATCTTTTATAGTAAACATCTTCGCAGATGTTTCAGCAAGTCCGCACCCCATGTCCAGTTTCTTTGAAGGAGATATCAAGCTCACTGACGAACAACGCATGAACAACGTCCTCTTTGGAGACCCGGTAGGAGCGTCATCACGCGCCGCAACGAATGTTGATAAGATAAAGTGGCCGAATGGTGTTATCCCGTACGATTTTGATTGCAGTGTGGGTAAGTGCTAATTGTGCTGGTTGATCATGATCGATCATTCATTCATTCCGTCATTCATCCATCCATCCATCCGTCCATCCATCCACCCACCCACCCATCCATCCATCCATCCATCCACCCACCCATTCATTCATTCATTCATTCATTCATTCATTCATTCATTCATTCATTTATTCAAGGGAAATTCCATCTTTATTAGGGCAACATTATACAGTGAGTATGAATACATGACAATTATATATTTGAACTACGGATTAACAAATGAAGATGTGAGTGATCGCCGCGGCGATGAACACTCCTTAAGCGACAGTGAAAATAAAGCGGCAAAGCAAGAGGTTTGCGCTCGAACGTTTTCTTTTCTACTTCTCTTTCTATCTTTCTACCTCTGAAATCTCCCGCAAAAATTAAAATTGTAGGATTAAAATAATAAGCACAAAGTACTCTATCAGGCAGTAAACCCTCGGCCCTTCTCTAGTTTCCCCGATGTTTTGGCTTCATAAGGAAGTAACCTTAGGTCATCTTCGTTCTAGTGCTAAGAGATAACGGCTCATTGCAACGTTTCAGTCGCTCCAGTTATCTATATGATTTGATAGTGTACCCGCCTTAAATAGCACAAAAAAGGAAGATGTTTTGCGCCAGATGCTATTCTGCCCGTGTGCTGTTTTTTCCTTCTTCGATCGTAATAACAAAACGTCGGCCCACAGTGTCTCTCAAATGACTATTTTTTTCTCCAGACTGTGGGAAATATAATTTTGATAGCTCTTGTGTAATATGATTTTATATCACAAGATTTCTCATATTGAATCGTAGCCAATATGGATCGGGCAGTCAGAACCACGATGGAAGCCATTGCCGAGTGGGAAAGCAAGACCTGCCTCAGGTTTGTGAAGAGAACAACTGAGAAGGAATTCCTGTGGTTTCATCGAGGAAATGGGTGAGGAATGATGATACACTTTTTAAATAGTTTTAGTCTAACACTCCTCTGTCTTCTGTTAGTTGCTATGCTGTTTCTCGTAATATCTGACGTTTTTTGTTGTTTGTTTGTTTGTTTGTTTGTATTTGTCACTTTCCATCATAACAATAGATTGAGTAAGTTCAATTCGTTCTTTTCATATATAACATAACCCCCGTTGTGAGAATATAAGGGCTAGTCTCTATAAGAAGGGTTTCGAACCTCTGTAAAACACGCACCGTCAGAAGCGCCAATTACAAATTACATAGCTATGTTTTCCGTATATCTTCCGAAACGATGGAAAACGTGTGGATGCGAATGCGTGGAAATCCTGTAATCAGAGCGGCTTCATTAAACATCTACAATCGAGTGTAGGTCTAACCTTGATTTTTAAACGGAATTTGCTTTCCTTTTTCAGCTTCTCCTAAACTATTTTGTACTGTCTCTTCGACATCCGTGAGATAAATGAACAGCCTAAACTTAAATAAATTAAATAAAATGCGGTTTTAAATGCTAAGCAACAATAAAAAAAAAAAAATAATAACAAGTGAGCACTTTTCCCTATTTTAATATCATTCTTCGTACTTTTCCCTAACGTGCACTAAATTGGCATGGCCTACGGATCCTAATGTGTTTCTTTCAGAAATCTGATCGTGAAACTTAATTGAATCCCTGTGATGTAATCTGTGTCTGCGATGTAATCTGTGCTGAGCACAGTGTTGGCTATGTTGTTTCGTAATATTGATGAAATTCTTCTTTTAATATTCCGTCGCCAGAATTACAAAATCTATTTGTTCTGTTCACCATCAGTAGTTCTATGCGTTAGAATTGACCAGATTTCTGTCAAAAATTGATTGGCTGAAATTCTTGACATTTGTCCGGTTTATTCTAAAGCATAGTACTGCTAGCATCAATCACATCTGTATCTACCCTTCTCTTGTTGACAGCTGCTGGTGCGAAGTTGGTAAAGTATACGGTCGAGAGACATGGCTTTCAATCGGATATGGCTGTGAATATAAGCATGTGATGACCCACGAGATTGGACACGCCATTGGCTTTTGGCACGAACAGAGCAGACCGGATAGAGATAACTATCTGAAGATCAACTGGGAAAACATTTATGACGGTGAGTTTTCTTGTTAATTGAGTCACTTTCAGAATAAAAGCATCGCAGAATCCTAACATTGCCAGTTGCATTTCCAAAAAGGTAACCGATTTATATAAAATATCACCATTCAATTCAGAAACAGATTTTTGAACATGAATTACAAGTTCACGTGTATTTTTATGATGTTAATGTTAGCAAGGAACTTCTCAAAGTATCCTATTAGCAATTTTTACCACAATTTTGAATACAGAGCAGACCATCACACGGTTTTGTACACAAGTTATGCAAAATTTGGTAGATGAAAGAACAAAACACTTAAATTTCTTCGGATTCGCCCGCATGAGCTATGCGATTGTACAGTTTACTCCATAAGGAACTGAACTACTAAACTAATGGGGAATTCTGAATTGGCGGGATATCCCGTACAAGTTTGAATTGCGCTGTCGTCAATGATGTGTGTGATCTGTTTCCCAGACATGGCTTACAACTTCAAAAAGAAGGTCTACGGGAGTGAAGTAGTCGACTATGGAGTCCCGTATGATTACGCATCCATCATGCACTACCCGTGGACTGCTTTCTCCAAAAATGGCAAAAACACTCTAGAGCCGATTAGACCACTAAACGGAAAAACCCCCTATATTAAACTCAGTGATGATGATGCTCTACAGGCTCGTAGGATGTACAATTGTTCTGGTAAGAGCACAGGGACATTTACACATTCATTTATACGCATATTAAGACTGCTAAATCTCAGACACAAAATTATATGGCAATTGTTGTTGTTGTTGTTGTCGTTGTCGTTGTCGTTGTCGTTGTCGTTGTCGTTGTCGTTGTCGTTGTCGTTGTTGATGTTGTTGTTGTTGTTGCTTTTCTTCTTCTTCTTCTTCTTCTTCTTCTTCTTCTTCTTCTTCTTCTTCTTCTTCTTCTTCTCGTTTTCCTTTCCTTCCCTTTCCATTACTCTTTTATTTTTATAGCATTTGATATCAACAAAGATTATTGAAATGTTTTGTTTTTCCTTTAGAAAGTGCTAGTAAGAGATCTGTCCCACATGCAGGTAAAAATAAGATAATTTATTTGATTTATCTCATTTAATTTTTGCATCATTGGTCTCTTTTCCTTAAGATTCAAGTGACGCTTGTTACCATATGCCATATTCGTATTCTCCGTATTCTTGGCTTGCACGTCACGCAAGTATCACGCAAATAAAAAATAAAATCGCTTGTCTTTCAATAAATTAAGTCAAGAAACTGAGATAGTGTAGAACAGTAATAAATAAATAACGTATCAAAGTTTCAGGGAGTGCGATATTCCGAACTCGAGTTATTCGGTAAAGGGTACTACTCAAAATTATAGTGTTCAGTATGGAGACGCCATGCTGGTGTTCCTCTGAGGAACCCCAACTCCATTGGAAACATCTGGAGCTCACTTTTGCTGTCGCAAAAGTTTTTTTTATCTCTGCTAAAGCTAAAAACATTCGCATAGACAGTTCTCTTAACATATTGGTTATTCAGAACTCGAAAACACAACGTAAATCGATTTTTTCATGTACGTGATATGTTTCTCAGACGCAACTACGATGTCACGCATTGTAAAAAAAATCTAAATTCAAACTGGTCTATTTTCAAAACAAAGCATGCTACCGAGCTGAAAACATGCAAGCAGATATATCTTTAAAATGCCTTTAACCTGATGAAGGTAAAACCTCAAAATTTTTAATTTTAGTTTTTTCTGACGTCACGTGCAAGCCAAGAATTGAACTGAATCTAGCACGAAGTGGAAGCTCTTGCGGGGGAATTTATTTACATATGAAAAGATTCCCCTATTTGAGCTTCGTCTGTACGCTAGTTCCAGCTCATTAAGTAGAATACATCATCATCACATTACCACTGATAGGCAAACTCAAGTCAATAACTGGACTAAAACCATTTTAGTTAAAACAGTTTGTTGTAGAAGAAACATTAGGAAAAATCGTGTGGAAAGTGTCATCATGTCCAAGGCACATTGCTGAAAGACGTTAAGGAGTTTAAGAGCGTACTTTCAACTGTCTCTGGATTTTTTCCTGTAGACCAACGGCAAGAAAGATGTGAAGACAGGGCAGATACAAAGGATTGCGAAGATTGGAAAAAGGCTGGGTTTTGTTTGCAACATGAAGCTTTGGTCTACCACTGCAAGAAAACCTGTAACTTGTGTTCTTCCGGTAAGGTGAAACACATCTTTTGGTAATATTGGTAGTGTCTGTTAAATACAAAATGAAAATAAAATTATAAGCGTTGATTCGATTTTACGCTTTGTTTGATTAGTCTCTCTGTTTGGGTTATCTGTTTGACTTTGTAGGCGTTTGGTTATGAAATTTCTAAACACCAAGAACATAAAACACTCAGACCAAGGGCAGACGTCCTTAATGTGGCACAAAACTCAACAACAGGATTATTCAAGACCAAAAAATCATTGAAACTTCGTTCTACATCTAGAGCGTTCATTAGGGCATTTTTCATCACAAATGTTTTTCTCATGCTTAACCCATTGGCACCCGTGCCGGCCAAAACCGGCCGTAAAAAACTCCCATGCTTCAAAACATTGCAACTCTCTCAATCGCACGAATATTGCCTTAACTGTTAGTTGTGAGCACGAAATGGAATGCCCTTTAAATTTGGATATCCAATAAATGCAAGAAATGTAGCGATTTTTACCAAATATGGCCTTTTGAGTTTGGACAAGAACGAAACTGGCCGTTTTTAACGTCAAAGAGAAACAACAAAAATGCCCCTTTTTGCCTTCATGTTTTTTAGGGAAATCATCGTCGAAAAACCAAAATTCAACCATCATAACGAAATTCAGTCCTTTTTCTAGCTTAGAAATGACTTTTTTTGTTCATATTCTTCTCCCGAGCGTAGATACAGCCTTTTGTTCCAGTGCATTCGGGCCTTCCCGACATTTTCAACATCTTGAGCGCATTGCATGCTGGGAACTAACGAGAATTTTTGACAGCGCCCGTTCCTTCCCCCAATTCTTTCACATATAAACTAAGTCTACAGCCACTCCGACCTACCGCCAAAATTTCCTGCTCCTGGTCATCTTCAGTACGCAGAAATTCCAAAATATGTGGCGGTAGGTCGAGAAATTCATCAATAGTCGAGTCCCAAAGGTACTAAGTGTTCGACCGGCCAAATTCCCAGTTCGTCGAGTAACAAGCCAAATTCATCAACAAAGTACATCACCTTGCTCGATTCTTTGAGAAAGTGGACTCTTAGCTACCGTCACGCTTAATGATGCTCATCAGGCAGCCGCTAAAGATGGAAAATGGCTGTAAATTTAGCAGAAATCGCAAGCAAACCCAACTTGGGCCATTGTTGTCGCTTCACGGATAAAAAATAGCTACGTCAAAATGACGTTTTCAGAAACCTTGAGCCTCCAGTGCCTTAGGACAGCACCACTTTTCCCTGGTAGTTGAAATAAAGAGTCACGAATTGCTATTCATCGTTTATAGGTGGAAAATCACTCCGAAAATGTAAAACCCTGCGGTAGTCAATGGGTTAATTATAAGGTGTGAACTAAATCTGGTGAAAGACTCAAGCTTTTTGCCTTTTTCACAGATAGCTGTATGGACACAAAAATAGATTGCATCATGTGGGCATGCTCTGGTCAGTGCTCTTCAGAAGACGTGAAGAAAGAATGCCCTCACTCCTGTAAAACCTGCAACACCGGTAAGTGCATACGAGAGCATACTTAGTCCGTGAAGTAAAGTATTTTGGAATTAAAACTATGAGTGGCAGATAGTCAACCTTAATTACCTTCCGACAATATGTGTTAACTCATAATCAAGGGGTAGCCCATTTAGCATGAAGCCGGTATTCGTGACGTATATATGCTACACCTGATAAGGGAGAATAGCCAAACAGGGATAACAATAAACACAATTTGTTTAACTATTGCAAGAGCTAAAAGTGCACATTTTAACTGTTTTTTTATGGCAATAATGAACAAAAAATACTGCATTGTACCTCGTGAGAATTTGGAGAAGCTTCTTGCCCAATTCCAATAAATTTTACAGCAGTCGTTACACAGCAAATAATAGTGGGCCCGCATGTATGCATTAATCAGACAATATAACCGTCACAGAAGATGAATTTGGATAAAACTCTTTTCTAAAGTCTTTAACTCATTTCCGTTCGCCATTTTGTACATGTTTTTCTGTAATTTTCGAGGGTCTGAGGTCAAGTCGGTCTGCTTATTCCATATAAGGGGTTACCACGTAGATTTCGCTGGTCCACAACATCGAAGGCTCTATCTTTCATATCACGCTTGTCACGCTAGCTGTCGTTTATTTCTAAACGATCAGTGCAGCTACAATTCGTTACTTATTTGATTTATAAGTGTGTTTTTCGAGCCATTTTCCACCTCAGAAGCCCCTTGCCTTGCATCATAAAGCTGGGTTGGTGGTTAGAGGCAATCCTCTGGAAGAAGACAGAGGTGAGAAGCAATTTCACACCAAGTGAGCCGCCGAAAGGATTCGATCGAGTCATGGTGATTCACGAAGTGAAGTTGTGTTCCTAGCCGATCTGTGAGTAGATTCTGGGACCTCGCATGGCAATTTTGACGAGTTTTGACATGTAAATAATGCAATCGCTGCAATATTTTGCCAGCAGGACCGGGTGGCTTGACACGGTTCTAAAAAATATCTGAAATGGAAATTGGCGGACTAACACGCGGCAGTTATCCAAGGATATCCCAGAATTCCTTTGGGTCACAAAGCGAACATGTCAGACCAGTGAGAGCAACTGAAATCAAATAGCGTTACCCAGGTCGGGTTAAGGAAGTGAGCAGGCAAATTGGAACAGATTGCAAGAAGTTGAGTCGAAGTTTACTGCCAATGTGGACTTTTAGCTTAAAGAGGGTTTTTTGTCTTCAAAACTTCAAAACAAAGTTGCTTATATTTGGTGCTGCTCTAGAGCGTTTTTTGGTTTTGCAACAGAATAAACAGTCATATTCAAGGAAAATCGGCACTTTCAGTAGGTTTACGGGGTGATAAAGTCTCAGAAACTCAGTATTTGGCAATAATAATCGCTTATTTCAAACATAGTTCGGGATTTGGAAAAGTTACAGGTTTTCAAAGCGCGGGTCTTCAGTGACCCAAAATTGCAGAGCCGGTCGTGAATGAGTTAAAGGAGCTATGGCACGAGTTTTTAATATTACACAGAAAAGCTGAAAAAGATATTGAAAGAAAAAAAAAACAGCAAAAATAATGGTCTAGTTTTGTTTAAAATTATTTTTCCAATTTAACCAAACAATTAATAAGCATCTTTGGTTTGGGATGGCAAGGATTGAAATGGATTAAAACTCGAAAAAATTGGGCCACCTTTTTCAAGTTCGCCTCTCGTGCTGTGGAAAAAATAGTCATATACAGATTACGGCTAGCTTCCCTTTGAGAAAATAGCTTTATCAATTTCTTGTGATGTGGTAGGTCATTTTGGTTTTGAGGAATGGTACTGTACTTGAGGGTAATTGATTTTACTTTGATCTCAAAAACATCATGGCATAGCCCCTTTAAACTGGCCAGTGCAAGTTTGTTTTGAACGAGGCATTTCTTTTAGATCCAACTGTACCGCCAACATCGCCGTCAACTGTAAAAGTGACAACACTACCACCAACTAATGGGCAGTCAACGACTGTCCCTACCAATCCACCGGTAACACCAAACACGACCGCTGTGGGTGAGTTCACCAATGAGTATTCTCATTTCATTAATTGGACTTTATGCCTAGAAAGAAGTGGAACTGGATGCTGAATTTCATGGGAGAACTTGGTGCGGAATTTTATCTGCTAATCTGCGAATAAAAAAATAATATTCATAAATGCTACTTTTAACTGCAATTTGGTGGCCCTAATATCTAATTCTCTCCTCTCCTATCTCGCTCTGATGTCAATGCCCAGAAAGAGGGGGAACTGGGTGCTGAATTGTAAGGTGCCAAAACCCCTTGAAATCCATAAATGTTACTTTTAACTGCAATTTGGTGGTCCTAATACCTAATTCTCTGCCCACTATCTCGCTCTGATGTCAGTGTTTAACAACCAAAACAGAAAAAAAAGCAAAAGGAAAAAGAAAAACAACAGAAGATAATGTACTGTCACGACTTCTGGGTTCCAGTGTATAAACGTACTCGATAAAGGTGACCACTCCTTTTAATTCCGCTGTCAACTACAGTTACAAAGAACGCTTCCCCAAAACTCTAAGCACATGGCATCCCAAATATGGAAGCACCATATTTGGAATTTAGCAAACCACATGACATTGTCACGCAATAACCGTTACACTGCCCCCCTCCTAAAGCGAGTGTCGGTCCCGGATACATCAATAGGGACTGATAACACGACAGCGGTAGTTGTCTAAAATTTTCAAGTTTGCGTAAAAAAAAAAGCAAGATAACGGCAAATTTTGCCAACTGTCTTCCCTAAAATGTTCAACTCGAAACTAAGTCTTTGTATCTCAGAGGTGGACGTCGGCTCCTCTGAGAAGTCGCCCGGAATTCCCGTGGTCCTGCTGCGACAATGGTATTCCCTCCTGAAAATCACGTTCAGTACTGGCCTAGCAACTTTTGGCCCTAAATCCGGGGTAAACGTCTCTTCGCCTCTTTCGACGAAGGGGAAAAGCATTCCTGTTTGCCTCGCTCACGAGGGTCTTTTGCTGCACCGGTGTCTCTTTGGATACCTCCTCGTCTTGTCCTCCAGAAGGTTCCTTTAACCAATGAACGCGAGCTTCCCCACGGTAGTACCAAAGCCTATCCGTGTGCACAACTTTGGGCTTCGTCCGAGGACCCCATTGTATTCGATACACAACATCATTAATTCCGTGTAAAACTAGATATGGCCCTTCCCATGGCCAGCTCAGCCTAGGAGATAAGCCTTTCTTGCGCTGTGGGTTGTGCAGCCAGACCCATTTTCTCACACACCACGTGGCCCAGGTAGCTTCAGGTTGGCTGCTTGTAGACGGGAGACCACAAGCCTCAATCGCCTTAACTCTAGCTCAAAGGTCATTGCATGAACAATTACATCGTCAAGATAGATTAAACACCTGAAGTCCCCAAGGACAGTATTCATCAGGTGTTCGAAGGTGGCAGGCGCCTTGCAGAGACCAAAAGCCATTATAGTGTACTGCCAGATCCCGTTCCCTGCTGTAAAATCTGTCTTCTCTCGGTCTTTTTCAGCCACTTGACCACTTGCCCGTAGCCGCTTTTAAGGTCTAGGGCTAAAAACCAAGAGGAACCAGAGAGTTCATCGAGGATGTTATCTATCCGAGGCAGAGGATAGGAGTCCTTTTTGGTGAGATCATTCAGTTTGCGATAGTCCACTCAGAACCTCGTCGACCTGTCTTTCTTTTTCACTCAGAAAACTGGCGACGACCAAGGGCTGTTGGAAGGCTCAATAAGTCCTTTTTGATGCCTTTACTCAACAGCTTCAAGGCCTTCCTGTGTGCAAAAGGCAATCTCCTCTGGGGATGACGAATAGGAGCAGCAGTGTCTGTGTTTATCTCATGCGTCGTTAGCCCAGTCCTTTCCATATCTTGGAATTCACGTGAGAAGATGTCTTGAAATTTGTACAGGAGCTCACGCAGGTGGTGCTGTTATCCATCACTTAACCCCTCAGCACTCCGAGCATAGAGGTCCTTGAGGTGATTTGGTAAATTTTCTCCTGCCTCTTGGAGCTTGGGTTCAAATTCGGGTTGTTGGTGAAGAATACTTTTCACATGTTCACAACTTGCTACTTCAGTACCACAACGAATCAATTTTCCTGGGCTCACCGGAGAGGTTAACCACTTACACCCGCACATAGTCTTGGTGGGCATTGACCAGTGTCTTGCCAACCAGCACATCACGTGGGAGTTCGGCAATCGACGATGGGCTTACTGTTCCCCTAGGCTCACAAAGGGGAGGGTGGGTATCTGTAATCTTGGCTGCTACAATGGCTTCGCAGTGAGCAGAAGTGTGTCCTCAACGGCTCTTACTCGATAGCAGCGGGCTAATTTGCTAGGTGAAGGCTTATGGAGGGGAACTTGTTCTTCCTGCCCCTGCATCAACAGTACAACCATGTGCCATCAGGAGGTCCAGGCCTAGTATGTCCGTACCACGAATCTGAAATTCCCTTTGGCGGGAGGCTTGTCGGTAAGATACCAGCTCCATAGCTAGTGTCAGAGCAGCCCGAATGGTCTGAGGCCGACTCTGCTTAAGTCGTAATCTGGCGTCTCCATCCAAAATGGCAACGATGAATTGATCCTTTGCTTGTAGGTCCTTCATTTCTTCTGGGGCAAGAGGGAAAGCTAGCGTTACTAAGCGCTCCTCGGCGTCTAACTCTACTTTTAAACTTGGAGTGGTGAAGTTCTTGCTGATGTGCCGATCCAAATCTGCTCTCTAGAGCCGCAACTAGCTCCTTTTAGTCTTGTCGGGTACCTGGAGGAAGGTTTCCAAAGAGAGTTAAAGCAGGACCCTTTAGGCTTGTCGCAAGGTAGTTCCCCTACTGCTCGTCGTCCCATTGATTCACGCCGGCGACGATTTGGAACTGAGCAATGTAGGACTCCCACCGCGATTTGCCGTCAAACGAGGTGGTTATTTGAACCGGCTGTTTATGTTAGGGATCTCCACTGCAGACTGAGAGAAGTGATTCCACTTTTACTTTCACCGAAGCTCGGTGGCAAGCGAGGCGCTCGGTTTATCCTCGAAACTCTTTAATGCGTTATCCAGCCGCGAATTAAAGCTCTCTTAGCCTTTGCTTAACATCTTCTTCGAACAAACTTTGTTCAAAATCTAGAGAGTCCACCTTTTTTGTGAATTCTCCCTCCAAAGTGTTCATTTTCATCGTCAGTTTATCTCCGTGTAATTTGAACCAAGTTTCCAGTTCAGTAACTTGACCATCGATACGAGTGCATAATTCTTTGAAGCGCTAGGATATTTCCTGTACTTGAAGCTCGATTTTCATTCTCTGTTGAAACATTTTGTTTTCTATTCTGGGATAGCGTCCATACTCGTCCCCGATTCCGCAGTCGGAGAGGTTGAAAGCAAAGTGCACGAAGCTTCGTCTTCGTTGCTCTCATCCCGAGTGTTTAAAATGATTTGTTAGCCCTCGTTGGCCATATTCGCGTTGCTAATCCCCACTTCTGACACCAGTGTTACAACTCCTGGGTTATTGTGAATAAACGTACTCGATAAAGATGATCATTCCTTTTAATTCCGCTGTCAACTACGCTACCAACAGTTACAACGAACTACGCACATGGCATCCCAAATATGGAAGTATGGGTAGCACCATACTTGGGATGCAGCACACCACATGACATTGTCACGCAATAACCCGTTTCAGTACTTAACGTCGGATAAACTATTTTTTCTGAAATGATTAAAGGCAATTGTTTGAACGAATTGGAGGACCCAAGCTTGGCTGGGGGAGTACTGTAATCTACTGTCAAAGCAGACGTAGGCATGTAATATTATTTCCGTGCGCTTTTCAAAAATGTCTTCATGATAGTGTGTAATTTATATAGGATTGAGATGTATTGACAAGCGGATTGAATGCGAAGACTGGGCTGCAAAGGGAGACTGTGTAACTAACGGCTGGGTGGAGAGAACTTGTCGCATCAGCTGCAAGACACGCTGTGATTCCCAGCCCATCAAGCCTGACGGTATGCAAATAAATGCATCTTATTATTGTGCTCGGCTAGAGAGATTTGAGACTTAAATGAAGTGATGATTATTATAGTCATAGGAAGACGGTACATTCTTAGTACATGATCATTCTCGTCCATAAAAATGCCGATACGAAGAAATTGTTTGGTGTTTCTAGACATGCTCACCATCTTGTAATCATAACTTGTTGTCATACGTCTCTGTGAATTCCACTGTAATTTATTGATTTCACTCTTTCCATACAACGTGTAACATAAAACAGAAAAAAAAATCATCATTTACACGGTACAACTGGATAAACAGAAGGGCAAGCATAGAAAAACCGATACTAATTTGTTCGGTAGATAGCTTGCCATTTATGTATACAACTGATGCAGAAGGAGAGTCAGTATGCATTTATAGTTGAAAAAAATAATAAATTCTAATAAATATTGAGAAAAGTGATTTTTGGTGAATGGAAAGTTAACAAGAATTGAAAGGTTAAGAATTCTTCCTAAGAAAATACTAATCTCCACTTTGTTTTCTTGTTTTTGTTTTTGCTTCTTTGTTTGTTTCCTTTTTTCCTCCTCAAATGCAACTCAACCCTCATTCCTTCATCAGGTAACTGCTCTGATGGCCTTGGTCTCGGATGGCCTGGAAACAACCAACTGCCTGACAATGCTTTCAGTGCTTCGACAGAGTACAAACCAGGTGAGCAGAAACAATTATTCAATGCATGCAATCAAAAAACAAAACGATTAAGGCGGTGAACATAAAACGCTGTTGTTGTAATATTACTGACTGGGGACCCCACGGGTTCATGGGTCCCTGACTGTTTTCAAGGGCCACCCCTAACACGGAGGGGCCGCCATGTTTTGTTTCGTCTTAGTCACAGAACATGCGAGAACATCTGTGGTTCAGTTTCTGATAATTCTTCAGTAGCCTTTCAGTTGTTGAGTTCAGTTAACAAGTTTATAACAGCGGTGCTTTCTTCTCTGTATGTTAACAAAACTGTACAGTTAGTTATAATAGAAAGTATTCTTGTATGAATTTGACATTTCCGTTACATCGCCCCCTTAACCTTTTCAAACTTTCTTGATAGGTACTTGGAGAGCATCCGCGGACAATGCTCGTCTTTATTTTGAGGACGATCAAGACAGCAAAAGGATTGGAGCGTGGTGCGGGAACGATCAAGAAAATCAGTGGCTGCAAGTCGATCTCGGAGAAACAAAGAGAATCAGAGCCATTGCAACACAAGGTGAATAAAAAGTTTGAACTCAGTATTCTAAACGAGGGAAGCACCGTTTTGAGACAAATGATTACCTCTAATGCACAAGCTTTCCTAGCAAAACATATTTCAATTATGTTTATTTAAATTTCAAGTACTTACCATGCACAATTTTTCATAAGGTCGAGATGTTTTCCACGAGCACGTCAAGGAATACAAACTGGCCTTCAGTAATGACGGATCCAACTTCCAGGTTTATCAAGAGAACGGGAAGGACAGGGTAAATAGCGTACAGCGAATGCCAAGATTGTTTCGGTATCGATGAAGTTATGAGACTGTTAATTAATTTCTGCTGTTTGGCGAGATCTTGATCTTGATTTTATTGAGGTGTGAATGTAGCAATATGAGTTGGGATTCTCGCCTTCCCCTCCCAGCCCCCTTGCCCGCCCGTTTGATGATTGATGATGACTTTAAATTCAAAACCAAAGCGGTACTAAGTAAACGGAAGTTTAGATCAGTATTGGTTATGTATTCTCTCCTATAAAAAAAAAATAGCGAATGAAGTAGATTATCAACGACTTCTTTTATTACCACAGAAACACTTGACGAATTTTCCCATGATTACGTGATACTTTTGTTCTTTTTTTTTTTTCGGAGTTCAGCGGAGAAAGTTTTTGACTTTGATGACATGAAAGTCACGAGAGAGAGATAGACACTCAGAGCCCGGGTAAATACAGATTCAACGAACTAATATTTACCACGAAGCTGTTTTGCGGCCTTTTGAATCCTCGTACAAGTTCCATTTCGCCGATGATCAGACTGGCCTTGGTTTTCATTTTCCTTGTTACAGGTATTCACTGGGAACTGTGATCATTTCACTCCAGTTCTGAATACATTCAATCCCGTCACGGCCAGACACGTTAAGATTGTCGTCGTAAAATCCAGTTACCCTTGCTTAAGGGCTGAGTTGTATGGCTGTGATGTCTAAGGTCAGTACAAGATACCCTTTCGTCGTTCTCAGTTTTGTCTATTATGCTTCCAAAACCTGGCTGTAAATCAACTTCTATTTATTCCTCTTGAATGTTGCTGAAAACGGTATTGAACGGTTCTGAAAAACAATCTACGAGAGGATATTTAGTATTTCCCAATTTTAAATGGGGCACCCTTAATTTTTCGATAATTTAAAGTGGCTCTGAACCTCACGTACAGATTTTTTGAAAACTTTCCAGAAAGATGAATCTTCATATGCTGATTGCAATTCAAAAATAAATTCGGGGGACATCCGACTCGTTTTTGAGTTACAGGCACATAAAGCCAAAATTAAGGTTGTTTCTAAGAAGCTGTACTGTTACTATGTTAACCTTTAAATTTATGATCACAGCGTGTTGAGAAATAATTGGGAAATGTTCTGATACCATGTTCAAGGGAACAAACGAAAAAATGTGGTCGTATCGATTCATCTAAGAGTTGGTGTTTAAAAATAACGAAACCATTTTGAGCCACCTTAACGAAAAACTTTTTTTCTGGAAAGTGTGACAGGCGACAGGTTTTGCGTAGCGCGTGCGGTGAAAAAAAAAACGTAAAACCGGTTTTCTAAGGTACACATGTCCATATCTACAATATCGCGGAATATTTGAACTCGTACCGTGCGTTTTCTGTACAATAACTGACCAGAGTTGGATAATATAATAGGTGTTATCCCATTATCCCTAGCATACGAAAACCCAAGTATGATTGAGCATGAGCAAAGCATTTTACTGTATAGAGTCTTCTATACTATAAGCTAATGTGAATTATTTTACGCAACACGTAAGATAAAACTATAGACCGGTAGACCAGTTTTGTCGCTGACAAACTCTGCGAGCATCCCAAGTAGACTACACTACATTTTCTTTTCTTTTTCTTGTGCGTTGCTGTTTGCAGGTCTGGAAAGTACGACGCCATATATAGCTTGAGGAAGGGAGCCTTAACCTTAGCGTCATAATAACAGATTGTATTGCATCAATAGTTACCGTAGAGAAGGACAAATAAAATTTACTAAATTCATCAATTTGTCTCTTTTTATGTTTACCAAGTCATTGAGTCTAACAGAAAGTAGCTGTATAGTGATCATCAGAAACCGTTTTCGGTCGGGAGATAAAAGGAAAAATAAAGGTAAAGGCGTTTTTTGATCACACAACGATTCATTAATGCAAATATTTTATTACGTTTTTTCCCCAGAAATTTCATAAATATTACAATTCGTTGATTTCCAGTTTCAATTCATTTCTAAAGTATATTAAATAAAATGTAATATTGCACTTCTCATAAATTATCAATGAACGGAGCCTCTACAGCGACATCCTATAGTAACGTTTTGCCCGTTTTTCACACTTTCACATATACCAGTCCCTCCAAACGTGGGATCAAAGCAGTCAGGATGACCTCGGTGGCACTTGTACTCCAGTCTTTTTGCAGAAACAGACCAGTAGACTTTCTGTACACATCCGTTGTAATGGCGCTTTGATCGTAAAAGGGGGCGATTCCTTGAAGTGCCAGACATTGAAACAAGGGTTCGAGATGACAGGATTGAGTTTCTTGGTTTGCCATCCAGGTCTTGTTGCTGGCAGAATGTTTGGTGGGATAAGATTACCACAAAAAGAGTAATCGTGGCTATTTCCTGTGAAGATAGATAATTTCAACTCAGTATGGATAATTCATTTCGGGTCTTTCTTTCTTTGATTGTTTGCTTGTTTTCATTGAAACGGTTTTAGAAAGCAAATTTTGACTTACCAAACTAATAATTAAAACAAATGCAAAAAAATTACAACGTGTATTACTAATTTAAAGGGTCCGCGAGATGTGATAATTCATCGAAGGAAACTGAAGCCAATGTGTTGTGATGGATGACATCAGCTTTTGTCAATCGCCAATCGCTAAGAAAGTTACTGCCCAACTTCGTCCATGAAACCAAATTCCAGACCGCGAAAAGAAATTCTTTATAACTTCAAAACTGAATGTTTCTTCTTGATTTCTCCATTCAGCAGAAACGAAGTTTTCATTGTTGATATTCCTCCGAAATCTGGCAGCCATAGCGGGCAACAATTTGCCAAAAGACCCTTCTGTCTCGGGTAGGGCTTCAAAACTTTGTCCATCAACATACCTTCATCATGTTTGGTCCAAGCTTAGTGATTCTTCTTTCTTCCTACAACAACTGCTTCTTACCAAATGAAATGACTGTACATGTCTTATATACGCTTTATATTTCGTATGTTGGTAATATTGTGGCGCAAGAATTATGGAGAATCTTTTTATAGCGACATTAATTGTTTCCTATATTTGCAGCTTTACATAGTTTTCACATTCAACGGTGTGTAAGAGAAAATCATTATAATTTTCGTTGCTACATTTTTATGGAAAAGGACTATTGTTCTAATCGGCAAGGTTCATTAATAACAAAACTTGACTACAAAAGCTTTTTGCTTTTAGATGAATACTACAAGGAAATCTCAAAGAAGATTAATCAGTCCCATGGACTGATTGGGGGTTCCCAATTACTGACAGGAACTTTAGCAAATGTAACTTTCTCTCTCACACGTTTCCTTTTTTTAAGTGGGCATATTTTAATCTATTTTCTGCCTTTTCGCTTTCTTTTTCCTTTTTTAATTTATTCGGTATTTGAAAATGCTCGGATAAAAATATAGTCGCCGCAGCTATGTAATATCTACGTCATTACACTACTTCGTTAACAAACGACCTTTTCCATCAAAGCTGTCCTAGTTGAGACAGTCAATAGGATGACACTCGGTAACGACCTCATCGCAGGCATCTACGTCAGTGGTTTTCATATTTGCCTTGTTGTTTGTTTTTAGGTCTTCATTTGACATCAGATATATATATTATCGCCAACTGGTAATTTGTATAAAAAACTGAAGTATATGAACATTTTGAAGTTGATCGAAGCACGGTGTAAAATTAGCAATGAAAACGTAACGCTTGTGGGATGTGGCTGGAGTGGCAAGGATACTTCACAAATTAATATGATCAAGTAAGCTGCAGCCACAGAAAGGGCACTAAGACCACAAGGTAGCGGGCATTACTGAACGGATGCTGACAATACATCCCAAAGGATCACAAACACAGCAGTCATTGCTTACAGCAAAACCAGTACTTCAATTTCATGCCCTCAACACAACTGTCTCATACTTATCCTAATACAGTGCAGACAAAGATCTGGTTATCTTTTACGTATCACCTGTTCATTAGGCGTTAGCCTCTACAATAATCATTTCAGATGTTTAGACATTTCTTATTTTACGTTTTGACTTTTCCCCGACCCTTACCCCACCCCCCTAGCCCCCCCTCCCACCCCTTTCCCCGAATCACTGAGTGCGCCTCTTAACCACGAGAGAAAATAGAAAACGTTTTGGCATTAACTCGTTTAAAAGAAGAATCGTAACGAAAACAGTACAAGTTATTTTTTTTCTTAATTTACTAATTATCACTGACCGATAATCACATATGACTGATTTAATCAATAAAAATAAACGAAGGTGGCTACACTAGGTTTTTGCCCTAGTGGTTTAAGTATTACTTAAACGAATCCATCAGCGTGTCAGGAGCGAAAGGCTGCCAAAAAATGAAATAGCCCCAGCTGAAACAGGTTGTGCTAGGTTCCTGACAAAGAAATTCTACTAATTGTGTATTTATGAAAGAAATTTTTTTTTGTTTCCAGAGAAGGCCATAGCATTTTATTCGTACTCTTTTCTTCAAGATTAACAAATGTTAACATTAGGTGAAGCAAACAAGTTGAGAGTACTAAGGATATTTACCAGACTTAGGTGAACTACAGTATCATCATACTCAAATTATTCAGTAGGAAATGACTGATTCTACTATACCAATTTGCATCATAATTTCGTAAACTAGTGATAATCATAGATTAGTGAAGTTGGTTCGATTCGTGTTTTTCTGATAACAGATTTGAAAGCATTCGTGTATTTTGAGGAGAATCGTTTTGTATCCTTTTCTAGTCAATTTTTGTTCAGTGAGTAAAGCATAACACTTATTATTATATGACTGGCTCTTTCAGCGGTCAAGATGAATCAATTCTCCTGCTGTGATTGGCTACCCGCGAGGTCAAGATGGAACCATCTTGACCGCTCGGGATAGCCCGTTCGTCCCTTTTTACTGTCCGTAATAGCGTCCTTTGAGTCATATAATAAATCCTTTATTGACCACGCTTGTTCGGTCAAGATGGCGGGATATTGGCCTCGTTCTTTTTTGTGTGTGTTTATGGACCTCGACTTCGTCATAAACACGAAAAAAAAGAATTTGGCCAATATCCCGCCATCTTGACCTCACGCTTGGCCAATAACCCATATGTATTGATTACCTCTTTTATAATACAATATCATTTGCTCAATGGCCGAAGGGAATATATTGGTCGAGTCTCGTAGCACTGTACGCATAGAGAACTTGAATTTCCTGTTAAAAGCAGCTTACTTGACACATAACAACTAGGTATCGTTGCCGCTCCGAATTCAGTTGCAGCGCCGGGGCTCGTCACGCAATCTTTCCTCCCCAACGACCGTTCGTTGGGGAGAAAAGATTGCGTGACGAGCCAAAAGAGCGTCTGCGGAGGAAGCAGGGGCACCGTACGACAAGTTTCGGTAGATATCTGTTCTGGAGAGGGTAGTTCGCCTAAGGTTTTCGGCGTCGATTTAAGAGTGCACTCGGATTTTCGTAAGTAAAACGTGGCCTAAAAGATTCGTAATGTGGAAACCATAACCCCTGAGTTTTTCGGAAAGGTCGTTATTGGCAGTAAAAAACGTCAGCTACCATTTTCGGAAAGAAAAAAAGGTTCCCTAGAAAGTTCATTTCAGCTAGTATTTTCTCAAAGAAAGATTTTGTTCCCTAAAATTTTCGGGCAATTAACATTTCAGCTATGGAATCCGAACAGATAAAAGTTTTCTAGCTAACCAAAACATCACTTTAAACAGACTTCAAACACCATAAGGTACCTAAAAATGCCTTTCTACAGCTTTTGGCTGCTTTGGCTCGTTGGGTGCCCCTGAGGAAGCTAACCACTAGACAGCTTTCTGATGTTCTGATAAGTAGCTGTAGTCATATTTGCTAGTGATAGCTTGAATAAATCAACACAACTTCATTTATCTTGGGAAAAACAGTGAAAAACAACATAGTCGAGCGAGCACAAAGCACAGTCGAACCGACCGGGGCTTATGTACAGGTCACATTCCACAGGTCACTGTTTCATTGATTGGTAACTAAGCCAAACAGTTTCTCCTCAATCTAGAAGAAAATTTTGGACAGTGACTTCGGATAGGAGACACTTTTGGGTTTCTTTATTTATCTGTAGCACGGTGACTTGTATGCTGACCTGTGGAATGTGACCTGTACTATAACCCCGCCGAGTCGAACCTCAAAACCACATGGAAAACGGGCAGAGAGACTGCAATGTTTTCGCCACGAGTTTCGCCATGCCCTTATTGCCATATCAACCTGTCGTGATGTCAAGGCTTAACAATATGACAGCCAACTGTCACATGAGATCGAGGCCATCTGTCCCAGCCAGCCAGCCAGTCCAAGATGGCCAAACCCTGAAATCGCATGGCATCACGTCGATACCCGCGGACATTGTAAAACACGCGGGACTGACTTCGTTAACAAACGACACTAATAGGATGCGTTCTCCTTCGTCGAGCACAAATAGCGCAATCATTCCATGGGATATCCTCGACTGGGACAGGGTGTAAATGTATATTGGTTTAAGCGTCCGCCGTAAGAAAAACGTCCTCCTGAAAAGAAGAAAGGTATATACAGATAACATCCTGATACTAACAAAAAACTTTGTTCTTATCCCAGCAGAGATAAACAAACTTCTCTTCCATGTATGCGATGTGAAATGTCCCATTAATTGTATGCATGTGTTGTAACCGGCGTTTTTGTATCCTAATAATAATAATAATAATAATAATAATAATAATAGTTTACAGCGTACATCTTTCATATTGGACGTCCATGTTATGGCCAATTGATATCTGTCAAAACAAGGTATCCGCTGACCAGGATTACGTGACTATATCGCGGGCTCAAGTAAAGACCTCATCGAGATCAGCTTTTCTTTAAGTTCACCGCTGACCAGGTACTGGTTTTCGATTGAATCGCAGGCTCAAGCCAGGTGTGGGACATCCAAACCAAAACGAGGCTTAATTTTTCGCGCACTTTCTTTGGCTCGAGATTTCACATTCAGTTGGTTTCTTCACTTTGAGCAAAACAACTGCATCTTTTAATTCGCGTAAAAGGCATAAAAATCAAGAACTACTTAAAAGATACTCCGGAAGGTGAATTTTCAACTGATAAAATGAACAAGAGCAAAAGATTTTTTTCTTTAGGAAATTCTTACATTTTTGATCCACTTGTATGGCATCGTGTTTGTCACACATGATGTTTTGTGGCTAAAAGCATAACAATGTTTGACCAAACACCGGACAAAGTGAGTCCAAAAAATGATTTTTGCGTGTTATATCGCTGAAATTTTCGACGTTATGTGGTTCATTTGGTTGCTTTTTACCGTTTGTACACGAGTTGTTTCTTGGGGTGGCTAAACGATCAAACATTTGTTCGTAATGCGAAATTTTGGATGAACTTGTGGAAAGCCATTTAATGCACTATTGAGAGAGGTGGCTAAACCTTCAAACATGCTCGTCCAGCGATGTTAGATGGAAATATTTGATCGTTCTTTGATTCCTAAAATTGTTTTCGAACAAACAGACGCGTCCACTGTATTGTTTTCTTGTAATGTTTTGAGTTTTTTGAACCGCAGTCAATTCCTGTTGAGTGCTCCAAACATAAAATATTGGCGCAAGGAAAGCCATGCGGTGTTGCTCAGTACCAGTAAAAAATAATAATCTTGGAGCTCCGCTTTTAAGCTTGGATAAATTTATATATTACTTGAATACTTGTTATTCATGTAATTTTTATTCAGTATGTCTTATGATATTTTATTGCATGCACGGCTTTCTGGGAAACCAATTCCATGTAATTGAGGAAACTCCGTCACGTGTTGAAATAAAAATGTCTGTCTGTCTGTCTGTCTGTCTGTCTAGAAGTTTTAGGGCCTCTTCATATGAGCCCGGTTCCCGAGATCTCGCCTTACCACTAAATGCTTTGTAAAAATTTCTTAACAAGTTCTTGATTTTTATACCTTTAACGCGAATGTTAATTTTAATTCTTGTAAAAAAGACAAACTTCGATCAAAGAAGATGAAGTTTTTTTCTCAAAATGAAGAAACCAACTGAATGTGAAATTGCGAGCCGCAGAAAGCGCGCGAAAAATTAAGCCTCGTTTTGGTTTGGGTGTCCCACGCCTGGCTTGAGCCTGACATCCAATCGAAAGCCAGTACCTGGTCAGCGGTCAACTTAAAAAAAACCAGCTGACCTCGATGAGCTTTAAACTTGAGCCCGCGATATGGTCACGTGATACTGGTCAGCGGATGCCTTGTTTTGCCAGGTGTCAATTGACCATAACATGGATGTCAAATATCGGAGATGTGGGCTGTAAACCAGCTGGTCAGGTGGAGTTATAATATGACTTTTCATATTGTCATACATGGAGGGGTGGACGTACACACGTTCGCACGTACGGTCGTACGGTGACTTAAACCAACTTTTCTCGAACAGAGGGGTTACGCTGGGGTTACCATATTTTCTTGACAAATGTTAAGGATGAACAAAAATAAAGAAATTGTTCTCCTCAGTAGATGCGTGACACTTAAATGAATATAAAATTTCAAAAATATATATATTAAATTGAGAAAAAAGTGTCAAAGTGAGAAAACACAAATGTTTCGGGCATAGCCCTTCTTCAGTAGTAATAATGAATAAAAGCGTTTGTTCTGCATTACTAAAGCCAACAAATAACAATTTACATTCCGATATAAGTATTATTTGAAGAAAAACTGTGCTTTTGTAAGCAATTACACCGGAATCACCCACACGCCGTTTAACAAATCGAATGTGGTTTAGCGTTGTCTATACTCTTATCGTCAACGATATTCGTCATCACAGTGGTCAAAATGTTGTGGACTCACGAGGTGCAGCCGAGTGAGTCCACAGCAAATTTTGACCACTGTGATGACGAATATCGTTGTCGATAAGAGTATAGACAACGCTAAACCACATTCGATTTGTTTTTTACCACAATATCAGCGTGAAAGAAAATGTTAATTTCAGAGCGCGAGCTGAGAAAAGGCATTGCGCGACACGTTGACGCGAGCAGCGTTGTCTAGACTCTTATCGACAACGGCAAATTAGCCATAAGATTGCGAGATTACTAGCAATTGTGGTAAAAAGTTATTCAGAACCATTTCTTGTTCTTTTAGGCGCTTGTGGGGAGAAAATCCAAAATAAACTCTGCCAAAGTCAATCACATAACAGAATATTCGGCAAATATTCTGCTTCCATATTTTCCCCTTGCACATCTCCGCAGTAGTCACATGCGCCTCTCGAGCGCCTATTTCTCGTTTGAGTACTGCTCTCTCGTAAGCGACCACTACTTTAATTTCTTAATCCTTTTCGATCCAAGTGGGTGCTATTTATTTCACCAGATTTTGGGCAATAAATGGTCTGGGGCTCTTAACTTCTTCATATATGGAGTTATTATGAAAATATCTGCTGTCTTGAAATACTGGGGACCCAGGCTTTAGAGTCACGTGATGCACTCGAGTGGCTGTTGTTTGTGGAGTGAGTGGAATCGCTTGACTCTGGTGCAATTGTCAGTTTTAGAGTGCTTTTCTGAGCCATTTTCCTCTGCAGAAGCCCCCATGCTGGTATCATTAAGCTAGAATGTGGGTAAAGGCAAGCCTTTGAAAGAAACCAGAGGTGAGAGGCGGTTTTATGTTGATGGAGATGCCAAACACGCTCTGTTGTGATGATGGTGGCTCGATATGGAGCCTGTCTCTCTTGTCTTTCTGCAAGTGGATTCCGGGAGCTAACGAGGCAATGTGGGCTAGTTTTGACCGCTACAAATACTCATCGATGCAACATTTTGCTGGTAGCACTGGGTGGCTCAGCACTGGGTGGCGAAAAACTATGAAATGAACTGAAGGAGAGTTCTATGCTCGCGGCGTGGTTGCAGTTCCCAGAATTCTTTTCGGCCGTGAACGAGTCCAGTTAAGACACACAAGATTGGATCTCAGAAACGGGCTGAAACGTGGCAGGCAGAAAATGTGAGAGAAACGTTTCATAGCAGATACTAAGGAGAGAGCTTGAGGTTTGCTGCAAATGTAGAATCTTGATATTTGGGCAGTTTTTCTTATTAAAAAGTTGGCCACAAAAATATGTAAATTTTGGTGTTATTCTCTGGTCAAAAAACAAGCATTTTGGGCTTTGCTGTTAAACGATCGGTGATATGCAGCGGAATTCTGGTATTGTATTCGTTATTTTTAGCTTTAATGATTGCTAAAACACAGTTGGTCCTATTCACACAATTATTATGACGTTCTGACAAAATTTAAACAAGAAATAAACCATAAAAGGGCGACCGCCACCAGTATTTAGGCCAGAAGTCTGACATATTCTCTTGTACAGTAAGCGACTACCCAAGATGATCACGTATGAGCGTTTGAAAATCTTTACTCAGTGGTGACAAAAGTCTAGATTTCACGTATATGCACCCCATGTTTGACACTTTTCCTAGGTTTTGTTCGGTTTTATATTTCCATCAGGTGATTTTGATTAACAGGAGACACATTGACAAATATTCTCTATTGTACTTTTCCCGAAAATTGTTGCATGTGAAAAAAAAATCTTATTACTTAGTTTATATTTGCATAATTTTAGCTGATAAGGTAATATCTTTATGTAATTAATCAGTCAATCCAGTATTGGCTTATTTCGTTGATTTTTCCCGTAAGCGACTACCTCCCGTAATCAACCACTTTGTCGTGCACCAAGGGTGGTCGCTTACGAGAGAGTTGACTGTAAATTGAATCCTTTCCTGTGGTAAGCTTTACCTGTTGAATTGGCAACTGGGCAAAGTCGCTTCGCAAAACAAAAATGGATTTTTGCCATTTAGTAGCATTAGGTTTTAAGTTCGGGTTCCTTGAATATTTCTCATTTTCTGTTTTCTATGTTAATCCAGCAAAGCATGATCCTTGCAAATGGGTCTGTTTGGGTTGTTACTGGTTGGTATTCTGTTACAAACCGGAGGGGGTCTTGCCGAAAATGGAGCATTTCAATCGATGCTTGATATAAATGTGGGAAATGTTTAGTTACACAGAATTATGAGATTTTAAAACATCTTTGTCCTTTTGTTTGGTATTTTGGCTTTTAGTAAACGTACAACGTTTTGTTGATAAGTGATCATTGATTCTACACATTACATGTAATAAAGTTATTGACTAATTGATCCGATAGATTGATTGACCGGCAGACCGACCGACCGAATGATATTATGACTGATAGAGACAGACAGAGACTGGCAGGCAGGTTCATTCATTTCCGAGATCAATGTTCATAGGTAATGCTTGCTGTAGGACCAAGGGTAAGAAGCTATTAAATGTAAGATGGTACAACCACGCACTTTTCCGAGTCTTTTATTTTGATTTATTACTCGGGCTGCCCGCGTCTCGCGCGGCGCCCGAGTCTAAAATTACCGACGGTTCTTCTTTTTCGTCGTCGAGTATCATCCACAAAGCTCACTTCCGGCGTTTCTGCGCAAGCGCTAACTATTTTTAACAGAGTGATGCCTGTTGTCACGTATCGGAAAATGTCGATTCACCTTGTGTCTTTTGAAGTCTGAACAAACAATATGTTAAGAGAAGTGTCTATGCGAATGTTTGCAAGTTCAACGGCGAGAAGAAAGCTTTTAACATGACCAAAATTTAACTCCAGATGGACTGCCGTGTTCCCCGTATCCGCTCCATTGAGATGTACATTTTGTTGAATAACTCAAGTACGGGATATCACACACCCCTGAGACTTTGACAGGTAGTTTATTTACTATTTTCCTACAATATCTCAATTTCTGGACTTGATAAGCGATTAGTTTTTACAAATGTACTAGCGTCACTTGAAACTGTCCAGAAACGTTCCTTTCTTGTGTTTCAAATGACCCTGGATTGACGTATTTGTAAACAGTTTCACTCTGCTAATTAATTTTGTACTCACATGTCACCGAGACTCCATTAACGTTTATGCGAAAAAATCCTACATCGTTCGATAAGCGTTTCCTTTCTCAAACAATTATCCATCGAAGTGAAAACAAGTGTGCTTAGTTTTTTTTGGAATCAATACACTATTTTTATCACCTTGCATAACGATAAACCTCTGTGGCCTAAAGGTCATTGTTCCTACCTGTCACGCAGCTAACCCAGGTGCGATGTCTTGTAGTGGTATATATCACGGGCTTTTTTTTCTGTTTCTCTTTTTCTTGTTCTTTTAGAAATATTTTTTTTACAAGTGTTTTAATTATTGTTCTCAATGGTTGAGCTGTATTTTAGAGGAATATATGTTGATAGGGGTCTAAAGAAATAGACTCCAACATAAGCTAAACACAATGCGTCCGATGTAAGAAAGACAGACTTCCCTCTATTCTTTTGTTTAGCGCTAAGTTAGGGATACAATACTGTTTTTTGCAAGCCCGAGTTTAGGCTAATTGTAGCCTCTTGTTTTGCTTTTGTTTGATTTTGTTGTTGTTGTTGTTTGGTTATTTTTGTTTGTACATACAAGGCTCATGTAACTCATTTTCCTTTTTACTCTAGTTGTCTTGCGTGATTAGCTTTTAAGAGTTCCTTTCCCTTGACAGTCGTTGGTGTGAGGTTGGTAGAGTGCGTGGTCGCAAGACCTGGCTTTTAATCGGAGATGGCTGTGAATATAAGCACGTGATGACCCATAACTGGAGCTCGGACATGTGATTGGCTTCTGGCACGAACAGAGCAGACCGGATAGAGATAACTACTTTACGACTACGAATCGATAGTGTACTACCCTTGGACTGCCTTCTCCCGAAATGGCAAGCAGACAATGGAGCCTATCGTTCAGTAAATGGAAAGATCACGCAACGCTCAGCAATCAGGGCCCAGT
The DNA here is from genome assembly GCA_016490735.1 of Pachyseris speciosa. NCBI lineage: Eukaryota > Metazoa > Cnidaria > Anthozoa > Scleractinia > Pachyseridae > Pachyseris > Pachyseris speciosa. The sequence goes on from JAEMWC010000188.1 coordinate 945,563, forward strand.
TGCTCAAAGCATGGTTAGCGCTAAGCCGGGTTAAATACCTTGACAACCTATAAGTTTCAATACATCCAATGGTTAACCATGCTTCGAGCAACTCAGCGCAGGCCAGCAAGATGTACACATATTCAAGTATGAATTCGCCACGCGATTCTTAACACAAAAGAGCAGTTGATATTTGCGACAACATATTGAGAAGTCATTTTTAAGTCTAGAACAGAAAGCATCTTTATACTATTAATACTAAAACATTTTTGCATTAAGAGGCAGAGGTCTGGGAGTTAAAGGCCCATTATCACCCTAATATAGATTTATTCACGATGCGATTAAGGGCTTCAAAGTCCGAGTAATTTCGTGCCACACGAAATTCCAGAATTAACGGTTGCGGCGCGCGATGCATCAAGGGTGATAATGGGCCTTTAATGCGCCGAGCATAAGTTGCTAATGGTATGTGCGTGTCAGGAATGGGCGATATCGAACGAACGATATGAACGATATCGTCACGCCCCCTCATCCCATAAGATAGACTTCTTTTAGCTTTTGCGGTTATCCAGTTTCCTCATTCCATGTGTTTTTATTGCACGCCTGCAATTCCCTTTGCACGAAGATTGCCAGCAGTACAGAAGCTACAGACTTGAGTTATTTCGTTTTCATTTATTTAATGAATTTCGGATCCAAACTTCAAAAAGAAGTAATTATGGTCAGACATTTGCATTTCAGAAAATGCTTTACCTATGATTGGCACTATTTCTTCTTCTTCTTCTTTTAACTCTTTGAAGTTACAATATTTTGTACACGTTATTCTTCTTCTTTAGTCCTTCGCATATATATAAATTGTTATCCAGCGGAATAATACAAAGACAAATTGTAAACAATACTTTGTATGAAATAGGAGATCATCATTTTACCACAAGGGTATAAGCATGCAGCTAGAGGAACATAAAGCCCAAACCAATATCCAACATTATACTATTCAAATATCTTTCAGTTTAAAGTACTGAACATCAGAACATGCAAATACTAGACCTTTTTCAAGAACTAGTTGTTAGAGGACCGATCATTGCTAATCCATTGAATTGGCAACAAAGTCGTGTATTTCTCCTATTTATCTTCCTCGAAAGCGTTTCGCTGATGGATGTTTAAATTTCCGCTCTACTCGTTTATATTAAAGACCCATGCTCACCCAAGAGGCCTTGCGCACGTTTGTTATTGTTTTTAACCGTCTATTGTTCATTCTTGCGATCTGATTGGCTTACCAGATTCTTCTTTCAAATGGCGTGACACTTTAAATAACTCATAACAACGAAATGAGAATCGATTTATTTTTCTGTATTCCTGATTCATTTCAATCTTTTTGTGCCTTCGAAAGACATTTCCTCCAAAAATGCTGCAAATATGTGGCTCATCATGTAAAACTTTCAGCGACAGACGAAGCCAGGGAAATCGATCGTTTCGCTTACATTTACTAATATGGCTAACCTTGAATACTCCTAGTCCATATATTTTAATTTTAGTGCTCCATAAGGCTTACCTTATCATTATAGAAATTGCTGGGAAGAGAAATAAACCGCGTTCGACTCAATGGATGCTCATTTATCGCGTACAAAACCACGCTTGAGTCCGGTTCATTCGCGGATAAATTTATAGAACCGCATGATCAAAATATTCGCCAAGGTCGGACATCAGTTGAAATCTGGCATATCGCTACGACAGATACATGTTCGGAGGTATCAAATCTTCTCTTTTCTTTGATTAAAAATACTAGCTGAGCAAAGTCTGAGACGGGCATCTTACTTCGGGTTAACTGTACAGAGCTGTAAAACTTCGAGATCAGAGGTCATTTGGCAGCGACCATGTATCAACAAAGTAACGGAACAAAGTCACGTTTTGCCAGGATAATTACAAAACAAATTCAACGAGACAACAGCCTGACAATGGAAGACAATATTCCAACAAGTTTGTGAAGAATTACCTTCAGTTTGACCCTAAACTAAACGGATTTTTAACAAGAACCCGCCAACAAATAATTTCGCGTTACGCGAAGTTCAACAACACCAGCCGCCTACAAGGTCTTTTCCTCACCGCTACGACGACCCTTGTTGAAAATATCGACGCAAATGAAGAGAGAGGATGTTAAGAAAACCAGGACGACACAAAATATTGCGATACTCGGGGAAATAAGCCGGATGAGCGAGGATTATTTTCGCAAAATAGCGCTCCCTGGCGATTTGCGTATTTTCCGTCTGTGCGAAATTCAGCACGGCGCGCAATGCGTCTTGGATGGACATGGGTCTTTAACTCATTTCTGAGTGAGAAAAAAAGTTGAGGAACCTTCACTAACAAATAAATTACGAGGTTCGAGGTAAAATTCAAGTTTATCCTGGATTCGCAGGATAGCATTTTGAACAACTATGAGCTTTATAATTTCAAATAATTTGTTGCCAAAGATTGGCATTTCTTATGAAATGACACACTCGCCCCCGCTACATTTGAAAATCACCAGTAGTCTGCCTTCTCCGTACAAAATTATACTTACAAGATGAAATAAGCAAATTTGTGTGAATTATGCCATTGATTTAATATTTACCCCCAAAATTCACCGGAAACAAATTCGAAATTTTGAAAAAAACGTTTGACGCCCTAACACTATGAAAGGCATGACGTTTATGATCAAATCTACGAAAAAGGCAACACGGCCTTAGCACCTTTCAGTGCTGTATACTTTAGATCAGCTTGCACGGTTTTCACATACACCAGTTTTGTTTGTCTGAAGTGCCTCGTCGACCTCGTCTGACCCAGTAACAGTCACTTGAGGGAAGACCGTTTTGGTTGCACCTTCCTTGGCAAGGTAAAGCTGAAGGAACAGACAGTGCAAAATCAGTGATCGGCACTTTGACCCTTAAATGCAGCTGAAAAATATATTACATGAAAAATGATGGTTCAAATTTGTTTAAAGTTATTCTAACAATATTGTAAAATTATAAATAAGCCTCTTTGGCTTAGGGTGCGAATGAAATGGATTGCAACTTGAAAAAAAAAATAAATGGGCCAACTTTTTCAAGTTCCCTTAGTATAAGGAAGGTGGTTATGAAAAGGGCACACCCGCATTTATGATATATTATACTTATTGTGTATCATTAATGCCAAATACCAACCTCGTTTTCCAGATCCCGTGACTTTCTCGTGAGATCGTTAATAATTTGATTTGTTTTCGAGTCTCTTTTCTTATACTCCTCCAGCTCTGCTTCCAGTGCGATAATCTTCACATCCCGTGGGGAGGGGGGAGTGTCATCGGGTCTTCTACCCATCTCAGTAATAATGTGATTCTACACAAATAGAAAGACATTAATAAAGCAAGAGCTGAATCTATAATTAAAACGAAATGACTCAAGTCACAGAGTAAACACTGCGAACTTAGATCAGTCCCTTATTTCTCTGTAGTTTTGTATTTAACAATTTAGATTATGAACTCGAGTTTTCTATCGTGTGATGCCCGAATCAGCTACCACGCATAGAAATCGAGAAGGAATAATCTAATTGTTTTACGATTTTACTAAACAAGTAAAATTTTTAAATTATCTAAATCCTCCTCGGAGAAACTTCGAGAACGCGAAGAAGCATCCGCCATTTTGTTGACAACCGCAACTCACTATCTACTTAACAATTAGATTATGAGCTCGAGATTTCTATCGCGTGATAGCTGATGAGGGCGCAGCCCGAATCAGCTATCACGCATAGAAATCGAGAGCGAATAATCTAATTGCTTTAGTATAAATCTACTAGACGTTCAAAACTAAACAAGTAAATTATCTAAATCCTCCTCGCATACACTTCGAAAACGTGAAGAAGCGGCCGCCATTTTGTTGACAACCGCTACTCACTATCTATCACAGAATAGATAGCCAGTAGCGTAGCCAATCAGAGAACGGTATTCGTGATAGAACCCTAGTTGATTTATACTAAAACAGAATGGATATCGAGTAGCGTGGCCAATAAGAGAACGGCGTTCGTGATACAGCGCAAGTAGATTTACAGTATTATATGGTAGACGTCAGGTGGTCGAGTTGATTAGGGCGCCGGATAGGGAGCTCCCAGGTTGAAGTTCCGCTCTAAGCACAAGCAGGAGTTGCTCAACGGTAGTCCACGGCCACGCTTGCATAAAGCCAACTGGTCTACCTCCTGCATGCTAGGATTCTTAACTTTGTTACGTGGTTCTTAGACGGCCATTCTTTAAACAACCGAATGATCAGTAATGTTTTACTCCCCATTTTACATGAAATATTATTTGTTTTAATTTCTCTTATATAAACCAATAAAAAGAATTCTAAGAGAAATGGATATGAAAGAAAAAGAATAATTATATGTAAGCCTAAAAAAACTTTGCCTTGAACATCATGAGCTCCTCTATCCTTCTGTTGGCTTCAAGCAGTGCCGATGTGGTGGCCTTGTCATGTCTTCGTAAGATTACCAAGTCTCTTTTGAGGGCATAGATTTCTTCTTGTTCTTGAGCTCGAGTGATTTGGCCCTAAAAATGGAGAGACTTGATTGCCTCGCTAAAGTCCACAATTTAAACTTTGACAAACTATATATGCACCAGTTGACGAAATCCCATCTACATCTTCGTCATCACAACATTTCAATCACTCCATCGGATTTACAGCAATAAGATTTAACGTACATCATACAGGAATTGAAGTTTATTTGCTTGTCCGTTTCCTAGCAACTGTTTATGTCTTGCCTCTGCAAAGTTAACCGTATCACTACTCCTTTAGTGAGGCTATTTAGCGCGCCGAAAATCAGCAAACCTTATTTAGGGGTTTTGTCTATAATACGCGCTTTTGCAAAGTATTATAGGCTTCGTTACCTGTATCAATCTATCTGCTAAATTGGCACCCTCCTGACAAGAAAAATACGACACAGGTTATGTTAACGTTGCTCCTCATAAAGGAAAAACGAGCTTCTGCGACTATACCGTGGGTACATATATTTTTTAAGGTGACAGAGATTCGCCACTTCCACATCTCCCATGATACACTTTGTTAGCCCCCCCCCCCCCCCCAAAAAAAAAATTTTGCATAAGCAAAAAGTAGATGAGTCAAGATTATAGTTATTGCCATAACATCAATCATAACGCTGCTTTTCAACTCAAAACATACCTTAATGGCAGGTCTAATAATACTGGCTTTTGTATAAATTATCACTGAAAAACGTTTAGGTTATCGTATCCACCATTGTGCGAGGAGAAGGTTACCTAGTGGGAGATGGAGGGGGAGGGGGGAAAACATTTTTGTTGTTGTTGTTGTTGTTGAAGGTACATGCAGTCTAAAACGGGTTACAAATGAAGCTACCACAACATTTTGCCGCTCGTAGGTTTATAATAGTAAAAGTGATGCAGCTGTCAAGAAAAAGATAAATGAAGACTACAAACCCAAGAAAGAGCAGCAAAATAACATACAGGGCTGAGTTGCTCGAAGCATTGTTAGCTAGCGCTAACCACTGGTTAACATGCATTAAAACCTATAGGTTATCATGGTATTTAACCCGGGTTAGCGCTAACCATGCTTCGAGCAACTGGGCCCAGGTCACCAGCCAAAGATACTGATCTTGAATAACAGAGTAACTTACCTTCTCAAGCTCATCAATTCTCTGCAGCAGCAGTCTATTTTCCGTTTTCAACCGTCGCAGTTCTTCGTTGTCTTCCGCTTCTTTGTGTTTGACTCGGGTGTACTCTTTCTCTAACCTGGAACGCAATAAACAAATCAATTAGACCTACAAATACTGACCACAACAAGCTATTGGAAAATGAAACGTCCCCCCCCCCCCCCCCCTACACTTAACCTGCATGTATCCAAGGCGAATGTGTTCGGTTATATTCGTGTCTCCTCGACAGCAAGGAGCAAAATGTAGTGTGTATCAAAGCGAGAGAAAAACAAACCCCAAAACTGCAAGATGTTATTTGTACAGATCTGCAACGGTTATTTCCCGCCACAATCAAAAGGCGAGAAGGGGGAAACAATAATCACAGAAGTTAAAACATGTCTAAAAATCGTACGACGCTGTATCTCTGAAACGTTCTTCTCTCATTTTCAAAATTACAAAATGTTTTTCTTTCTTCTTTCGGGATTCTTCTGAGGTTAAGATTTAAAAATCGATGTTTCAGGAAATTAAAAAAAAAATTCAATATAGCTAGCAGTTGTTTTTGCTTCTCAACCGCACAATTTTGACAGTTAAATGAAAAGTCAATTATTAACTTTTTATTTTATAAATTTCCCGAAGAAGGCCAGTTAAATTGGCCGAAACATCAATTTTCAAATCCTAACCTCATAGCAATCCAGAAAGAAAAACATTTTGTAGTGGTACAACACGTCTCGCATTGACCAGGCCAGTCTCAAGACAAAACAAGCAATGAAAACATAAAGCTTGTGGGATGTGGCTGAAGTGACAGGGATACTTCACAAATTAATGTGATCAAGTAAGCTGAAGCCACTCAAAGGGCACTAAGGCCACAAGGTAGCGGGCATTACCCCTTAAATCTACCAAAGCAAAGATTGAGCCCAAGCATTAGCAGCCATGGACAGCTGTTTTGGCCTTGTTAGGCCTCATCAGCATGGCATAGCTAGTGCTCAGGCTCAAGCTCACAGCTCGAAACAGCTGTCCATGGCTGCTAATGTTTGGGCTCAATCTTTGTTTTGGTAGATTTAAGGGGTAATGCCCGCTACCTTGTGGCCTTAGTGCCCTTTGAGTGGCTTCAGCTTACTTGATCACATTAATTTGTGAAGTATCCCAGTCTCAAGATATATGGGTTATTGGCCAAGCGTGAGGTCAAGATGGCGGGATATTGCCCTTGTTCTTTTTTTGCGTGTTTATGGACCAAGACGAAGTCGAGGTCCATCAACACGCAAAACAAAGAACGAGGCCAATATCCCGCCATCTTGACCGAACAAGCTTGGTCAATAAGGGATTTATTATATGACACAAAGGACACTATTAAAAGACAGTAAAACCCGGGACGAACGGGCTATCCCGAGCGGTCAAGATGGCTCCATCTTGACCTTGCGGGTAGCCAATCACAGCAGGAGAATAGATTCATCTTGACTGCTGAAAGAGCCAGTCGTATAATAAAAAGGTGTATTGGCAGGCTTTGTTCAAAGATAACAGTCCACAGATAACATGAGAGATACTGAGTCTGAGAGCCTACCTCTTTAATTTCTTTGAACTGACTTTCACTTGCGCGGCGGCTTTCATTAGAATATTCATGTCCTTCTCGTATTTTTCAGGCATATACTTCTGAAAATACTAAACAAAAGTACACATCTGTAGTAGAACAGCTGCTTAGAATGACACGTGTTTAAATTATGCTGTCGTGGTGGTCATTAATATCCAGTAAATACATGCAGTTATAAAACACTTAGCACCGTTCTGTCTATCCTGGAGACAAAATTAATTTGTGAAATTGAACAACAGGCTATACAACAGGCTATACTATGTGAAAAATCCGATTTGCATACTTGACACGTTCGAGTACCAAACAAATATCAACCCTGATTTAAAAAAAAAAACGGTTTAACTAGAGTCAACATCACCAGTGACGTCTTGTCGACTGAGGTTTTTGCAATGTTTCACGCATAGTGGCATACCTTGAGCATTCCTTCCATATCAAGTTCCAATATTTCCTCTTGTCCCAGTGTAAGCATTGCTAAAATGACACGGAAAAGACCCTCTCTTCCCTTCAACAACAGATGAGAAAGCAGTCATTTATCCTCCATGTTTCAATGTTGATCAGATAGGAATAAAAAAATGGGTTGGAGTACAAAAAAAAAACTACATGTAAATACAAAAAATTAAAAACAGTGATCGAGGGCTATGACATAAGTGCCTTCATAGGGGACCAACGCCCTATGCAATGGGCCATTTCCGAATTACCTTTGGCCTCTTTTTCAAAACGAGTCCTGGTGCTCATCTTTTCATATGAAAATAAATATTAGTTTTCATTCACATGCAAAATAATTAAACTCATTTTCATACGAATGGTTGAGCACCAGGCCTCGCTTTGAAAAAGAGGCCAAAGGTAATTCAGAAATGGCCTATTGAATTCACCAGCTTCTTTCACCGTTTTCACTGTGTACTTTTTACTTTTCAATGTGCAAGTTATTATCAGTGGCATTGGTGTCTCGAACGTGAATATTTTTGCCCGTATGAATTGCAATAATTACTGTTGGCAAGTCCTCGTAGACTTTCTCTAGACCGTGTCTTTTTTTTTTGTTTTTCAGTTACATGTACATGAACCCCAAACTATTTGAGTAGCCTTCTCCTGTACCCTCCCCTGTGGTTTTGACAAAGGGAGGAACCCTGGCACTGTCATAGTGTTCCGCACATGGTTACTTTCGAATTCTAAATCTCAATGCAGAATTGACACACTGCAAATCGACTCCTACAGTAAACCAAAGGCCTTTAACTGGTTATCACCAAACCTCACAACAGACAGTACATTCGAAATTCTCCAAGCAATACAAACATTTGTTACCTCACAGATAAAGACATCCATTATTCTGAATGATGCATTCAGAGGAAACACAGACGCAAACAAAGTCAAGAACCAGGATGAGGCGTACATGGCTGTGTGGAATCCCTATGGATGGACACGGGGAAAACATGTTACAGAGTCACAAAGTACATTGTATTTCAACCAATAAGCCTGCTCCTGAATGCACTCAAGTCATTCAATTATGCACTTATTGGTTATGAACGCAACTAAACATGTTGTAACTGGGCTTTAAATGTGTGATCACTGATACGCGGACATTATTTAAAGTACATATAAATACAAGGTCAGCCCTAATAAGGCCATTTCTTCTCAACCAATAGGACCACTTTTGCACACTTTGCCCACCATGAGCATTACACTTGCACAGCAATACGGAACAAACCTGAGCTTGAAAGTGAGAATACAACAAAGGAAGGGTCTCCTTGTAAAGATAAAAAGATACCAAAACACAAATTAATAACATGCATTAGACATTAACTGTTCATCAGCTAAAGCATCAACTTTCATGTACAATGTACAGATAACACAAGTACAGACTGCTTTCAATCATTATTTGTAATATAGACAACACACATGTATAAAACGGCTGGTGCAGCATGTATGCTTTTACACCCATAATGTAGAAGCAAATGGCCAACATCCTTGTACAGTGTACAACTGTATCTCCTACTGATCGAGGCAAAAAAAAAAAAGTACTTTCTACAGCCTACTGTCACAAGTACATGTACAAAGAAATGGAAAACTTCCTTTAGTTTATTACCCGTGATTTTTCTTGAGGGAAGCGCTTTGCCATGTAACTTGATTATACACTGTACATTGTATAATACAGAAAAGGTGGGGATTTTATAACCATACATGTGTACACATTGTACAAGCAATGTCAAGTTGCAAACAGAACACTGTAGCAAGTTAGAAACGAAATTGTTCATGTAACAGCTCCCAAAATATTGCATAATGTACGTTTTAGCAAAAGTAGGAAGACCACCTTTGCTATGATTGCTTCAAGATACATGTAGCTTGCTTGCCCTCAGAACTTTAAAATGCAATACTCCAGCATTCAGTTGCAAGTTACATGTGAAATTGCAAGATCTACAGTGGAGTTCATCATCACTCCAAGATGCACACAAAATAGCAAATTGACCAAGACTAGCATTCATGTATAATGCACCTGTAACATGCTTTCCAGCTGAAATATACACAGTCCAAGTTCAGCCATTGTTGGTTTAAATATTTCTCTCATTCTGTAATCTTGCATAAGTTTCACAAATACACAAAATGCATCTTCCTCTGGCATCTATAATGCAAAAAAGGTTCACTAATAAGCACCTCACCATATTTACTCAGGAATATTACTTATAAGTCAGCCCAAGTATAATTATAACAATGCAATTGGTACATGTATGTTCTTTGTTTATGTTAGCGCTAATAACATAACAGTCAAATTTTACAAGGTCTGTTGTCGATACGTTGAATGGTATTAGTATTATGGACAAATCAAGTGTCAGTTTGCCACAAACAAATGGTAGCCACTGTTTACTCTATTTTGTCTTCAGATCACAAAAAATATCCATACTGTGTAATTTGAAACCTTCCACTAAACCTGAGCCAAAACTTTATGCACTTGTGAGGCTGAGAAAAACCTGAAGCAGAACGGACTGTACTTGTACATGTATATCAGTTCCTTCTGTGGCATTGAGGCAACAGTGAAGCTTGACATAATTTAATAATTACCCGGTATGTGAAATGCACAATCATGTACTGTTTATTTGACATACTGTAGCTCTATGTTTAGAACTTTTTTTAGGTTGAGTAAAGAAACGATATTACCACAGATCTGGTAATACTCTGTTTTACAGTGTAATCTTACCTCTCCCTTGATGGTAACTCTTAAAATAACAAGCAAAAACAAGCATGGCTTGTGCGAACCTCAAATGCAAACCATTTTCAATTAATTTCAAGCAGATACAGTAGTAATTAGATTTTTAAAATCTGAATAGATGTGAAGGATATTACACCTGTGTTCAACATTAGGAGAACGCATCATAATCTTGGGTTCCCTATGATACTACTGCAAGTGGTGAGATTTTTGTTGTTCATGTACCATTTCTGTGCCATCTTGAATGACGTCATAAATGATATAGTGAGTTCAGCCTCACTTTGTTTATTTACGCTTGGTCTAGTGAAGTTCAACGTTTAACTCAACAGGCAAACTTTTAAAAACTAATTTGGGTCAGCCTAAAAGTACAGTTCACGTAAAGTACAATGTTTGACATAGGCTTTGAAGACCAAAACTAATTTTTAAGCGGCCATCGCTATGGTGATGAAACACCTCTCCCGCTCAGCCAAATAAATAATTCAGGAATAAATAAAGAAAGAGAGACAGTTTTTGACTTCTGCAGGGTTCGAAGCCACTAACGTTGGGAAACACTGTGAGGGCACTTATCAATAGTGCCACTCAGAGATGAGATATTTTTTAGGGAGAATTTTTAACAGATTTGAGAGCATTTCAGTTCCAAATCGAACATAATGTATCTTCATGAAAATGTCGTAGTTTAGAATTGTTTTTTCACTTAATTTTCCCTTGCACGAACATTTTTTTCTACTTCACCCCCTCCCTCCCATACTTTTCTAATGGCCGTCTCGAATGCGTTCCTGATCTACGATTACAACTAGTTTGAAAATATCCTTCCTACAGTGTACACCTGTATATACACACTGTAGCATGAATCAACTCTCCAAAGGACCCCAAGAGCATTATTAGGGAGTTTAAGCAAAGCCGTTTTTGAGCGACGTACGTCAACTGGAAGTGAGGCGTTTTCTCTTCTTATTCCTCTTGGCGCTACCAGATTTGTATTACTAAGTGTCTTTACTCTTATAGAGACTATTTATTTGAAAATTTGTGCACAAACACTGCCCAAACATGAGAAATGCCCACTTCCTGTTGACGTACGTTGCTCAAAAACGGGTTTGCTTAAACTCCCTATTGTTTTAGTTCTTGGTTTCACAATTCAATAGGGGGTGTTCAACTAGACGCTTTCATGATAAGTTAAACTTTGAGCGACTGGGTGGGCTATTCAGAAGACTCAGCTGGCCCTCACATGTATTCATGTACCGGTGCTGTTTAAATTGAACAGCTGGAGCACATGTGTAGTAGTTAAGACAATAACACACAGTCTAAAAGATGAAGCACAGAGGATGAAATTATTACAGAAACCTACCCTAGCGGTCAGTGGTTTAAATGAAAGGGCATGAAGAAAAAAGGAGAGAGGGCTTTGGGTTAATGCACTAACTGGGGTTTCAATTTAACTTTTGCTTTGAGTTCCAGGTTACATGTATTCAACAACAACCAGTTGCTTTTAAGGAGGCAATTCAATTTCCTTGGATTACTCTTTCAAGCACTGTATTTCCGGGAAGAATTTTTATGCCACTCACTTTCCTCAGAGTCACTGGAACACTAGTTAACCACATGTTTGCATAATTAATCATACCTGCATCAGTAATATACCAACAATGAATGCACTTCCTTGACAGTACCCTACTTCCTTATCCCAAACTGAGTATGCCTGAATCAAAGCAAAATCATAGAGAGAATAACATGTTACAACACAGACACAAAATTATACGGAAACAAACCCTTAAGGACGGTGCCTCCTATTGCTAGTGCACATTCGTTCTGCGCACCACGCAACCATCTTATCGCGCGATTTCCCCAGAAGATTCTTTGTTTTGATGGTTATCGTATTATTTCAAAGCTCTTGATTTAGCAGATAGTTTTACAGGATTGGCAACAGGCTGTCTACACCAAAAACCCGTAAACGAAAGCGTTATTGTGGTGTGTTTTATGAAATTATGCTGAATCATGCCGGGAAAAGCAATTGAAGTGAAGTGGCAAATAATATAAGACTTCAGCTTAATCAAAACATATCGCTGTATAAACTGATTCAAAGGAATCGCTTAAAAACTCATGTGCTACACATATCGGTTTAATACACAACAAATCCGTTTCGGATTTACATGTATTCTTTTATTTTATTGCTGTTTCAACAATAATAAAAAGAAAGATGTTTTCATCGAACGTAAGATATAACATCACACGATGTCTTACCTTCGCTTGAACTTAATTGGCCTGAATAACAGACTGCGAAAATCAGAAGCAAGGAATCAAGAATACTGGCTCTCAAACTGCATAGTTTTTATGCATTTCAAAACTCCTTCCAGAAAGATAATACAACCACAAGAAACAACTGCGAAAGTATTGACAAAACTACAAAACATGATCTTACGTACGTGTTTGTCTTCCACTTCACCAGAGCCTAAAAGGGCAAGTTATACTGGAAAAAACTTTGAAATTTACGCAAAATGCACAACTCAAAACATCTCCGAATTTGCTTTTAGCATTCAAAGCCATCTTCATTGAAAAAAATGTCCTCTAATTCCCGAAGAATCAAGAAAACTTTTTGTTCCAGCATGTGTCACTATACCGGATATCCCAGCATGCCCAAGGAAAAGACATGCAAATATTTCACTTACTAGGGAGGGGGTAGAGCAAAAATTGTCTCAAGCCCCCAAAACAGCGCCTTAAAAGTAGAAAATAACCAATTTAGCTCTAAAAAATGCATGGTGACCCCCACTTTTTACCTCACAAAATGAAAGTGGTAAGCCTACTCAACACATGGTGATTTTTTCGTAGTTCGCAAAATATATTTAGCCTGACTGTGTTTTTGCTCAACTAAAAGGGAGCAGTCAGGGCCAAAAATGCCTCCAATGCAATGATTTTGTAATAAAATTAATACCATATAAAAAGTAGTTTTTATATCACCAGTTGTTATGTGTTTCAAAGCTTGTGGTTTGTTGTTCACCTTGGTATATGTAAACAGGAATTCTAAGGAAATGTTCAGAAAAAAATTTTTTTTTTCTTTTTTGCAAAAAAAATACTAAGTCTCTATTTTTTGCAGCTTTGGACTTAATTATCTCTGAAAAATGCATGGTTACCCCCAATTTTCTTTTCAATTTTCGTTAGCCCTTACCAACATCTACATTTTAGCATAGTGATAATCAGCAAAAAAATATCTTCGTATTAGGAGGCACCGTCCTTAAAGGGAACCTCTGGACACTCTTACAACAAATTGATGCTAAATTGTAGGCAGTAATTACTAGATTTCAAATTTTGTTTTAAAACGTGGATATAACAAAAAAATTGATATCATCATCGCTTATTTTGGCTTTTTAATTTCCCAGGTGTGGCCATTTTGGATTTGATGACGTGTAATGGTTTGTTTAATACATTAGGATTTTCTACTTCATTGGCTTCCTGACAATAGCTGCAACCATTACACGTCATCAAATCCAATATGGCTGCACCCGGGAAATTTGAAAGCGAAAATACACTGTAGGCAATAATGATATCAACTTTTTTGTACACTTACACTGTAAATGCTATATCCACATTTGAAAACAAAATTTGGAAGCTAGTAAAGGTGCATATGCACCAAGTTAGCATGAAATTGAAATATCCCATGCTAACTGCAACAAAAGTGTACAAAACACAGACAATAATATTTTGTGCTCAATGCTCACAACTTGTAGGAGAAAGTGAGAAGCAAATGATCGTGACCAAAATAGCTTATTTATTAGTTATTTACCACTGTAATTTAACTAGTTTCCCTGTTGTGATCTCCGCCAGTAACATAACAACAATAAAAATACAACTGTAATCACAATAACAATAATTCCTTATAATCAACAAAACAGAAATTCTATAATGGAAATTCTCTTGAGGGAAGGTTCTTACCTTGATAACATTAAAAAGAGTTCCCTGTCCAATTCCATCTTTGTCTTTAAAGAACGAATGATCAGGAAATGTTCTTGCAATATCTCGTTTAATCATCCGCTCACAAGCTGAATTGCTCTGTGAGGAAAGAGGCATATTATTTTAATGATAACAAAATATTAATCAAAGTATAGTAAGTTAAATTTATAAGAATATACATGTATGAAAATCATCTCAACTTGTGTGTTAAGGAATACTATTACCTTGACAATTGCATCGTACAATGTACATTGTAAATACATTCAAAGCCCAGAATCAAATAAACCCACCTTTACAGGAGGATCTTTGTTTACACGTTTTGCTTCATTAGCATCCATAACCATACATTAGCATATATGGCAAAATTAGCTACAGATACATGTAAATGCACACCAGAAAATGAAAGCACTCAGCAAACGTAGTACTGGTTGGAAATTTGAGCATGACAGGTTCAATGGTTTTTGAGAAATGGATGTTTAAATTGTCAAGATTTTATAAAGAAAGTATGGCTGGGTGGCAACTCTTGCCGCCCAGACAAATTACAATTCCTTGTAAATGTCACAGGTTTTGAAAGCCAATTTCTCTGGCAATATTCCCCCCTGTATCAGACTATTATTCATACTGGTTACCAAAAGTGATATGCTCTTTTTAGACTGGGAGCAGTCCCTCTTTCTTTCCTTCGTTCATCTTGTCGTGCTAGCTCATAAGATTGATGAAAGGAAAGAAAGAGGGACTGCTCCTAGTCTATGCTCTTTCAGTTTATGGTGTCTATTTGTTCATACAGTGTACATGTAGCTTATGGTTTGATTTCAATTAATTTTATACAAGTCATGAATCAATTTCTCAATAAATGCAAAATTTTATCATACATGTACCGCCTACATAAACACTGGTAAAACATGTAACATTACCTTAATCAGCTTAGGATACTGATCTTTAAGAGGTAAGTCCCTCACTCCACACAGCAGCTGCCACACCATTCCCCGTAAAGCATTAGGGATACCCCTCCTGACCATGTCTCTTACGAGCTTAGGCTTCCTCCTTTGTGCATCATTCCAGTTCCCAATGAGCTGCCCCCACTGGTGATAGGAGTCTGCCTCTACACACACCTCTTCATAATTTTCCGGTGTCTCTGGGGAATCAGCTGATGCACCATCTATGGAGTTGCTTTCAACACTGCATGATGACCACCTCTTGTTATCACTGACTCCAGGAGACAATGTGGGATCTGGTATTGTTGTCAATGCCTTGGCATCACTGGTTAATATCCTGAAGGAATACACATGTTGAAAGATTCATGCATTCATTCATTTATTCCTTCATCCGTCCGGTCCATCACTCTGTTAATTCATCCATCCATTCACCAATCTCTAATCATTTATTCATTCAGTTGTCTAATGCTCCAATTCCATGAGAAGTTATGCATAAAACTACTGTACACTGTATGTTTTCCTTATTTCAATCATGAAATGTTCTCGTCTTGGTGTTAAAAAAGTACATTAAATCACCATCTTTAGCGAGAATTGGCCCATGCAAATGAATCCATAAAGAATTATCGGCTGTTGCTGGTTTGCAAGTGACATCATGGCAGTCATGTTGGGGGTCAAGAACAATGGCCTTTCTCTCTGCTGGGAACTAACTTCTATTTGTATGTTAATGCTTCGAAAAAGTTTCTGTTGTTTTGACCCCCAAAATGGCCGCCCTGTCACGTGGTTGCAAACAAAGAATTTTGTTATGTTATTGTTCCATAAGAATAACAAATCGTTTGACAGCTAATTTATTAACTAAAATCAATGAATAATTTCTGTCAATCGCAAGAAATGAATAATGTATTTAACAAGCTCTTCTTTCAATATCTTTCGCTTCGGGAGGTTTATAAGTTACGACGTGCCTGCCATAATAATATTCACACCCACATGCACACGCAGAACACATCTGAATGTAGAAACTAACCAAAGGCAAAGAAAAATAAAAAGATTAAGTACCCTTCAGCCTTAAACAGTTAAAAAAAAAATATGAATTTGGCGTCTTACACTACCACCGCAGAACAAGAAAAACATCTCAAAATATGTTACGTTTGAATTTACTCGCCTGTTTTGCTCATCCAATTTTGCAAGAAGCTCGTCCATAGATTTCGTTCGCGACTTGGAGCGTACAGGAGGTCTGAGGTTCTCTGGTGCGGTGCCATCTTCTGAATCCCCGTTAAAATTGCTGGCCATGGCTAGAATTACAGCAGTTTATTTGGCAGCCCCAGTTGCGAAAGGAAATTAATGCCATGAACGTCAACTTATATTGCTTGGCTAAAGGTTAGATCATGCATGGCTCATCCTCTCGGCACACAGGAGATGAAAGTGAAACGCCGAAATGTTTCCCTCACGGTGTCACATACATCACATAATCTTTTCTCTGCCGAAGGATCCAAGTTTGTCACTGTGGAAAAGGCAAGTAGAGAAATGAAACCAGAAGCTGGGCAGAGGTCAGAAACAGGCAAATCTATACAGAAATTGGCAGAATTATATTTTCGAAGCAGCATTACTTTGTTACAGCGGAATATTAGAGTCCAGACTCTCGCCAAAAAGAGGCGCAAGTTGCTTGCTTACATGGAGCGCTTACCATTTGATTTTTATGGAGGCCGTTCTGGTCAAAATTGTGATAATAAAATTGCTCCACAACTCAGTTTTTTCAGGCACCGTTGTACCTTTTAGGGGCATGTTGTGTATTTTTATTTGTAAAATAATATAATATAAAACGGATATTTCGGTGTATTCCTAATTATTTTTAACAGTGTGAATTATTTTTATGAAAAAAGTCTGATTGAATTTTTTGTAGGTTCTACGAATGAATTTCTTCACTCGCATTAAGAATTATTTTTGACCGATACTGTGAATTATTTTTTACCAGTACTGCGAATTATTTTTTCAGTGGTGCTGAGAATAATTTTTTACTGTATGGTGAATTTATTTTTTGGCCTACAATACATTGCGGGATTGCGATTGAGGGGGACTGGCTCGAGTGTTCGACATGCTTGGCGGCCATTTTAAAAATTGTGCGACCAAGAAAATGCGGGAGAGTTGAAAACACTGATCCCCGCTCCGTGGACTACCTACTGACCCCCACTCCGTGGACTACCCAACGGAGTACTCCACGGACTACCCAACGGAGTACTCCACGGACTACCCTACGGACTACCCCGCGGACTACCCCTCTTATGGTAAAGCAAAAATTACTTTTAGGCTGAAAAAAAGATACAAAAGACGTACTTGGGTCAGTCGCCATCTTGGTTACCGCCATTTACTTGGCGGGTTTACCTAAAAGCTGGAATCCTGAATTCGGAGTCCGGAATCCGGAATCTGGACTCAACTGGAAGGAACAAACCAAGTCCCAGACTAAGAAACCTACCTCCTCCTGTAAGACATCTGTCATCGTCTTCGGTTCTTTTATTCCTCTTATTAATTTCATGCATTCTTTATTTTAGTGCTATTTTAATTCTTTGTGCTCATGATGTTTTTTTTAAAGAAATTATTGTTTCCATGTTCCGAATATGACCATCAGTTATCAAACATACTGTTGATACTGAATACAGTGGCGAATGCTAAAAGTCATGCATTCGGGTGCACATTTTGTGCCGCTAAAAGTAGTTGGTTGAATAGTTGACAACCTGTCATTCGTATATAAGCAGAAACGAATAAATTTACCTCAAAAAGCGAAACTGATTATTCTTACTTGTTTCAATAACGAGCAACCTTTTTGCAAAATGAGCAACTTTTTGAAAACGTCAACCAATTTTCGAGCAACTTTTAGCAAAATTTCGAGCACCTTTTTGATCATTTACTGGCACTGAACTTGTGGACGACCGTTCCGGTGGTACTCGATGTCCAAGATAAATCTCCCCATGAAGCTTTGGGCCTGTCATCATCATCCCTTTATGTCAATAATTTAAAGATTACTATTTAGAGAAATACACAACCCGCATGTAGCAAAGCTAATCGAGGCGGGTTATGTAACTTACGATCAAATTCGATCAAAACGCTACTACTCGAATACATCTCTCGCTCCTAGCTTGTTCGAAGTACGAGGATCTTTCATCACAAGGCAATCAACTTGCGAATGTTACAGAGAAAATGAAAAGTAAAAGTTATAAACATCTTACTTTTATTTACATTATTTTATAGCCAAACAACTTGCCTAGTAGCTGAATTACGTGTTTCATATAAGATGGCGCAATCCGAGTTACCTACGGTATATACAAAACAGGAGCATTTTGATGCCAACTTAGGATATAGGCGAAACACAGTGATGGTAGTAGAGTTTGATCATTTGCAGAAACATTTGGTTTCAAATATTGTCCTCAATCTGAGCTCTTTCTGATTTTCTAGATTCCAGATTCCTGATTCTGGATTCCGGATTCCGGATTCTGGATTCCGGATTCCGGATTCCGGATTCCGGATTCCGGATTCCATCTTTTAGGTAAACCCGCCAAGTAAAATGGCAGTAACCAAGATGGCGACTTACGCAAGTACGTCTCTTCAATCTTGTATCTTTTTTTCAGCCTAAAAGTAATTTTTGCTTTACCATAAGAGGGGTAGTCCGCGGAGTAGTCCATAGGGTAATCCGTGGAGTACTCCGTTGGGTAGTCCACGGAGTGGGGGTCAGTAGGTAGTCCACGGAGCGGGGGTCAGTGTTTTCAACTCTCCCAGGAAATGCCAAGGCGAAACATTGTCAGAGAAAGAAACGAAAGAGGTTTTCACCTTTTCTTGCAAAATCTGAAAGCAGTTGTTAGTCTCTGCACAAGTGATGAGGTTTTCTGGACCGAGGATTTAATAGAGGAGACTACACAGAGGCTGCAAGACTCGTACACCACACTAACCCTTATTGAGCATGCAATGTCTGCCCAAATGAACAATCCCCTTCCTGAGCATTTACGTCGTTTGAAGAGCTATGTGCAATCTCTTCAAAGACTTCTTGCTTCCTGTGAAACTGCTACATCGAATACAGAGAATTCTGTTTCATTTTATCCCAAACAAGTCAAAGACTGGAAGGTCAAGGACCTGGAAGACCAGCTTTGAACATAACGAAGGAACAAATAGAATATTTGCGTTCTATACATTTTTCATGGGAAAAAATAGCCCAGTTGCTTAACATAAGTGTATCTACGCTTCAAAGAAGACGAAGGGAGTTTGGAATGAGTGATGATTTGGAACAATATACAGACATATCTGATCATGAGTTGGACCAAATCTACAGAGAAATAACTGCAGCTGATACAAATGTCAGCAATGGAGGATTTCTCACACCAAATATTGGTAGAAGAAGATATATTGGAGCCTTGAGAAGTAGAGGGTTGCGAGTTCAACGCTGGAGGGTGAGCAGCTGTCTACAATGGTTAGACCCCGTAGGCACTGCTTTAAGGTGGCGTTTGGTAATTTATCGTCGAAAGTACAATGTTCCGACACCAAACTCACTGTGGCACTTTGATTTGGCCCACAAGCTAGTCCGATGGAAACTCATAGTCCATGTTTGTATAGATGGATTTTCACGTTTGATTACCCATTGCAGATGCTGTGACAATAACAAAGGTGAGACTGTATTGAGACTTTTTGAGGAGAGCACCCAAACCTGCGGGTTGCCATCAAGGGCAAGATGTGATTATGGAATGGAGAATGTCCTTGTTGCTCAGTTCATGTTGGAGAGAAGAGGTTTAGACAGGGGAAGTATTATCACTGGCTCCTCTGTTCACAGTTGCCGGGTAGAAAGAGCTCATAGGGATGTTTATGCAGGTGTCCTGTGTTTTTATGCAAAGTTATTTGATGAAATGGAAAAAGATGGTATTCTTGACCCTTTAAATGAAGTTCATCTGTTTTGTCTACATTACATATACTTACCTAGAATCAATAAGTCTCTTGAAGAATTTGTAGATCAAATGAATCAAAGGCCAGTGTCAACAGAGCATAATAATTATGTCCCCTCTACAGCTTTGGACAAGTGGTTTGCTGCAGAACATGAATTCTCAACACACTGCACTTACTGTAGATGAAATGGAACAGTATGGTGTGGACCCCGATGAATCAGCCTCAGTGAGCGATGAAGACTACCAGGTACACATTGATCCACCAACCTTTATGCTCACAGAATAGCAAAGGATGCAACTGCCAGATCCCTCTCAAAATGACCATAATCAAGGTCGGAACAATTATCTTGACAGTGTTGAATGCATGAGATTGTTCCTTTTGAATGAGGATGAAACTGAAGAATAGAAGTCAATGGAATACCCAAATGATCTGCTTGCGATATTTAAACCTGGGATTTCTCCAAGTCAAATATTAATAGCACTCATTTTGAATTTTGACAATTCAACCTAGACTAGACCTTAGAGGCTGAGAAGTGCATTGCCCCAGATTTCAATCTCATGGTGCATTGAGTCAGGCTTCTTCAATCAGGCCATTACAAACTGGTCATTTTGTGCTCCTGGGACACTTTGACTAAAAAAAATAATGCTGTTACAGTAATAATGCTGTTAAAGTATGTACTACCAAATGAATAGTCATACAGATTAAAGAGTATGTCATCTGAAGGAAGACTGAGTGTGCTGCTTGGAGATGGGAGATGTAATGCATTATTGCAGGTGTTTGAAGAAGGAGGGAAGCATCCACTGCTTGATACAAATCTGATTTGTGGGGAAATGGAAAACCCTAATGTTGGCTCCTCATCTGCTCCACAAACAAATTGCAAAATGTGATTAAGGGTTAGGGTAGTGCATCCAGTAACCCTTCTCCCAGAAGCAACTTCTCTTATATATCTGTAAAATGCAGCATAATTATGCTTCTTTTTGGTACCTCTTAGTATTGGAACCCTCCTCTGCAAACTTTGGTTCTAACAAATGCACAAGATTCCTCACATTAAGTCTGCTGTCAGAAGGCCTGAAAAAGTACAGAAACAAAGGAAGCTTTGCCATCAGTTGCAGGACTCCAACTTTACGCAAACCATTTCGTAGGTTGACAATGCAGGGTGAATGCTCAGATGAATCATCAATAAGGTCTTGAAGTTGTTCCTCTGACAAAAAGGTGGGAATTTTCCCAATCTGTAGAACACTTAATCCCATTATTATTCCGATGAATAATAATGTTCTGCAAAGTCCTCAACGAGTCCAATGTCAAACAACTTTTCTTTGATTTCTTTGAGAACCAACCTGAAAAATTCTTTTCTAGGCCCTCCAAAGTCCTGGGCTCCCTCTCCCATAAAATTTACCTCAAGTGGCAACCTTAGGTTGTCAATTAATGATATTTCAGCTGATGCATCTTGAAAAAGATTGTCCCTGTCTACTATTATAAAGTTGGTCTTTCCTTTGAAGGGTCAACTATGTCCAACTGTCTTACAACTAAAATGTGTTCTTGTGCTTTCTTTAAGATGAGAACTGGATTTTGAAGTCCCTTACATTCATCAATGATATTGACAGTAATGTTATCAATGATTCTCATGTAGTCAGCTTCACTGAGTGGTTGTTCTCCATTATCTATGAGTTGCTCCTTATTTGCCGCAGGTTGCACTTCATGTTGTTCTCCATTATTTAGCTCTTGATTATCTGCAGATTCAACTGCATGTTGCACTCCATTATCTATCTTTTGGTCATCTGCAGATTCAGCTACATGTCCCTGTTCCACTGCACATTCTACTTCCGCATTTGGCTCTTGACGGTGCATAGATTGTACCTCATCTTGTATGATGATGCTCTCTACATGATTATCTTGATTTACTTCAGGCATGAACTCATCCATACTTCTTTGCGTACTGCTCAGTGTCCACCTCATCTGAGTCATCCTCAACCAGTAAACGCACATACACAGCACCTGTAGAAGCAATACTCTTCAGCAAAATGTTTCCATTGATCCTTACCCTTGAAGTCAATGTCGGTTTCACTAGCACCCCAGAGACATTCTTCACGAATTCGAACTCAATGCCTTTGCATTCCTCTGGAAACTGTGCTTTCACTCTATTATAAAGAGTTTTTTCATTCCATCCTTTGTCAATTGTAAATCCACTTATAACGCGATTTCTACGTTGGAGACTGACCTTTTCCTGGCGAGTTGTTGGCGTTTTTCACATTGTAAACCCACAATAAAAATGTCTTTGATCGCGAACTCATTCGATGGACGACCAGCCCTTTGAGTCGAATTTGAACGAGCTCTGTTACTCGAAGTGGGAGTAGAACTACGATGAGTTGTTCCTTGCATACGCGGAAATCTTCGGTGCAGTTCACTTACTAAACTTCCTGAACTTCCAGAGGAAGCTACCGCTTCTGATCCAGACGGGCCGGCGTTAGAAGCAGAAACAGACGATAAAGGGTTAGAAGTGGAAGAACTTCGTTGATTACTTGCCGTCGCAGTATGAGAGGAGTTTGGCTTACGGTAATCCGCGAAACGAAACGAAGCGAAACAATTGGTAATCGACGAAACAAAAAAAAAACCAAATAGATGACACGAGAAATTTGACGAAACAAGGCTCGCATACTATTTTGAAAAGCGCCCTGCCTTCGAAAATTATCTTGTTCGATAAAGCAAATACTGGCCTACAGATGACAGGAGAAATTTTCCCTTTCTTCGTATAAAACCGTCCTCGTTAGATGCCTTGTTTCCCTAAATACCAATAGTGGTCGATTGGTATTATCGACGAAACAAGGCTCGCAAACGCAGAGTTAAAGCGCCTTCTATAAAATAGATCCCGGAAAATGAAAAAAAAAATAGAATAATCTTTATTAATAATCTTAAGTAGCGTAAAATCGAAAATGGTATCATCGAAGGTACTTCTTGATGCAGAAGATGATCGCACTCTAAGGCCCCGTTTATATGGAGAAAAGTTGTCCCGGGTAGAAGGGTCAACCGCCTATCCGAGCTACCCTAGGCGAGCCAAATTTTCCTACATTTCCTTACAAAACTTGGCGAACCGTTTACATGAGTAACAAAAAGTTGGCTCGGCTAGAAGGGTGACCCTCCGAGCCGGGTCACCCTCTTTCGATGGTAGGGTCACCCTCCTAGCCGAGCCAACTTTTCTCCATATAAACACTTTGGCTCGCCTAGCCGGGTCAACTCGGTCAAGGTGAGACAATCAGAGCATGCGCGAGTGCTGCTGGCTCGGGCAAAAGGGTCAACTTTTTCTCATATAAACGCTCGCTAAAGTTGACTCGGCTGGGAGGGTGACCCTCTTGCCCGGGACAACTTTTCTCCATATAAACGGGGCCTAATATTACTCATTTATTTTGTTTTTTGGCAATTTATTCTCACGCGAGAGAATGCGTGACACTTCCGTTGCCGGTCACTTGTATCAGATTTGGCGGGAATCTTGTTGTTATTCTGTCAACATGACGTTCAAGCTGCCATCCTTTGGTTTGCTTGAGCTTCCTTCCAGTGTTCAGCAAGGTTCCAGGGTTCGCACGCACCTTGAAATTCCTTGAAAGTGCTTGAATTTGAAAATCAAAATTCAAGGCCTTGAAAGTCAGTGAAAAGTACATTGGGTCCTTGAAAAACCTTGAAATTTGCTGTTTTACTGTTTCCACTTAGTGGAAGAACTAGAAAAGACTTGAACAAATCTGGCAGTTATCCCTTAAACCAGATCGTCTAGTATCACATTCTAAAGGCATTTTTTTTACTACATGGAGTGCTTGAAAAATTTGTTTTGTGCCCTGGAATGTCCTTCAAAAGTCCTTGAAATTTTAGTCCAACAAAGAGTACGAACCCCGAGGTTCAGTTTTCGACGGAATCCCTCATTCGACGAAAGTTACATTTGCTTTATCGAACAAGATAATTTTCGAAGGCAGAGCACTTTAAAAATAGCTTGCGAGCCTTGTTTCGTCGATTACCAATCGACCGCTATTGGTATTCAGCGAAACAAGGCATCTAGCGAGGACGGTTTTTAGAAGAAAGGGCAAATTTCTGCTGTCATCTGTAGGCCAGTATTTGCTTTATCGAACAAGATAATCTTCGAAGGCAGGGCGCTTTTGAAAATAGTTTGCGAGCCTTGTTTCGTCGATTACCAATCGAGCGCTATTGGTATTTAGCGAAACAAGGCATCTAGAGAGGACGGTTTTTAGAAGAAAGAGCAAATTTCTCCTGTCATCTGTAGGCCAGTATTTGCTTTATCAAACAAGATAATTTTCGAAGGCAGGGCGCTTTTGAAAATAGTTTGCGAGCCTTGTTTCGTCGATTACCAATCGACCGCTATTGGTATTTAGCGAAACAAGGCATCTAGCAAGGACAATTTTGGAAGGGAGGTGAAATTTCTCGTATCATCTATTTTTTTTTTTTTTTTTTTTTTTGTTTCGTCGATTACCAATTGTTTCGCTTCGTTTCGTTTCGCGGATTACCGTAAGCCGTGGAGTTCACTGGCTGAGAAATTCGACTGATTTCAGTTATGGCATTATTGGCTATCTCACGTATCTTCCGTTGAACAGACTCATCCATCTCCAATTATTTAAAAGATCAAGATTTACTGCCGCGTATTTACTGCCGATCAAGTAAACTACCAAAATGGCGTGAAGAATCGAGCGGGAAAATGCTTGAGCCATTCCTCCTCAATCGCAAGCTCGCAATGTATTGTAGGCCAAAAAATAAATTCACCATACAGTAAAAAATAATTCTCAGCACCACTGAAAAAATAATTCGCAGTACTGGTAAAAAATAATTCACAGTATCGGTCAAAAATAATTGTTACTGCGAGTGAAGAAATTCATTCGTAGAACCTACAAAAAATTCACAGACTTTTTTTCAAAAAAATAATTCATACTTTTAAAAATAGTTAGGAAGACACCGAAAAATCCGTTTTATATTACAAATAAAAATACACAACCTGCCCCTAAAAGGTACAACGGTGCCTGAAAAAACTTAGTTGTGGAGCAATTTTATTATCACAATTTTGACCAGAACGGGCCTCCATAGATTTTCGGTGGATTTTTTTGGACAAATGAAATTCCTTCCAAGGAAACGGAACGGATTGAACCGTATCATTTGATCCGAAGTTTTGGATGCCAGTAGGCCATGGTCAATAAACAAAAAAACACTGGAAAATACTTTAGCAAGGACCACCGTTGCAAAATAGAAGAACCGGATCCTGTAATAGATCTAACCAGCTATAAAATTGTAAACTAGAAAACGGTAAGAAACAAGCAAGGCTGGTTACACGGCGAGGAATATATATATATATATTTAAACCAATATTTCGGGAGGCACAGCCTTCCTTCATCAGGGCCGGGTTGTTCGAAAGCCGATTAACCCTAATCCAAGATTAAAAATTAACCAAGGAGTTTATTTCTCTGCCCATGAACTTTGCTCAACGCTGATATTCTGCAAAATTTTAGATCAGAGGGCGTTAATCCTGAAAAGCAAAAAGCGGCAAAAGAAACTTTCATCCAAAACATAAAAACTGCAATCAAAGTTTACGTTAATCCTGGATTAACTTAATCGGCTTTCGAACAACCGGGCCCAGGTTGTTACATATTTTGACCCTAAGTTGAAACGACGTTACAATTCAAAAAAAGTTGTAGATGTAACATGATATTATAATAAAGGTAAACAATAGAACGTAAAACAAAAAACGTTACAGTTTGAAAATTTGAAAAAGACGTAACATGAAAACAAAAAGAAAGGTATTATATTCCTTCTTTTCTGTTGATTCCTAAAGGTTCAAGAGTTTGACCTCTATCGATTAGATATGCTTCTCAGGCTCTTCGTACACCGTCACGATTAGATTTGGACAGTTCTAGTGCACCGTTCGAGAGAAAATGTTCTGATACTGCAGTGAGTTTAGAGCTGTTGGTTTGTTTGTCAACTGTGCTACGATGTTCGTTGAAACGGTCCTTTAGTCGTCGTTTAGTTCGCCTATGTATTGTTTGTGATAGTGATTGCATTGTACCATGTATATGACATTTTTGGAATTACAGTCAATGTGATGTTTGATAAATCTAGTTTCGCCGGTGGAATGAAAAGTATAGGTTGTAAGTCCATTAGTTATGTAGTTGCATGTTAAACAGTTGTGGCCACAGCGAAAGGCACCAAGGGGTTGATTCTTTTTAACAGGTTTACGTTGTAATAAACCACAGAAAGAGACTGCATAACGTGTAGTCAAAAGTACAAGTTTTAATGGCGAGCGAACCAGCAGTCCATGAGACTGATGGATAACATCCGTCACATGCTAGCTATGGATGATGGGTGACAAACGTGACGCTTGACGGGTAACACGCTTTTTCCTTTAGAACAAACCAAAACAAAGAGCTAGCTACATTAAATTTCTATAACAGTAACATTGTGTCTCAATAACCAAATGTCTCAATAGCAATGTTCTTCAGAGTCTCATCAAATCAAATATCGCTATCCCACAGTAACATTAACAGTAACATTGTGTCTCAATAAGCAAATGTCTCAACAGCAATGTTCTTCAGAGTCTCATCAAATCAGAT
Organism: Pachyseris speciosa; assembly: GCA_016490735.1. NCBI lineage: Eukaryota > Metazoa > Cnidaria > Anthozoa > Scleractinia > Pachyseridae > Pachyseris > Pachyseris speciosa. Next base: position 972,353 of record JAEMWC010000188.1, read on the forward strand.
ATCGCTGTCTCACTTCTCCAAGGACTACTGCAAAACTCTATAATTTAGGATAGAGATCACCTGCAAAAGAAACAGAATAATGTTTGGAAGGACTCTCTAGTCAGAGTAACGGGCAGGAGGGCGGATGACCCGCCCAATTCGGGTAACAGTTCTTTTGGGTGATCTGTTTGGTTCTGGTGCTGGTGAGGAGAAAGGAGAAAATGGATGGCTGAACAAGGCAGGGAAAGTGTCTTGGCCGGTAATGAAGGCACATGTGAGTGAAGAGCAGGAGATGAGTGTGGTGCAGTTGGTGGGGTCTCTGGTGTTGAAGGTGTAGGAGAAGGGTGTGGTGCAGTTGGCGGGAACTCTGGTGCTAACCTAGTGGTGCTGTTGGCATCCGGCATGACGAGCTTCAGCGTTGGACCTCTCCCTAGTCTCAATTGAGGACAAGGGGGCACTGAAGGGGCTTTAACGAATTTGGCCGAAATTTCTCTGGCAAGGTCAGGTTTGTTTCAAGCGTAGCGGGTAATGTGCTGGAATTCTGAGGTGGGGCAAGCTGAACTTGTACCCGATTACGGGAGCGTGGGCCAGCAGGGCCAGTTATCCTCCCAGAAATCCAAGCTTTATTCGATGTTGAAGGAGGAAGTTTGGCATAAACATAGCTTCTAGGTGGGAGTTTAGGCAGTAAAGGCCCAGCATGCTTGCCATATGCCTACTTTTGCTGTAGTTTGCGATAGACTTGCTCCGCCAACACAGTGTCCCTAGAGGGAGAAAGAGGTTCCAAAGTAGAAGCAAGTTGTGGAAGATCACTTCGAAGAGTACGGCCAAACAAACGTTGAGCTGGCGAAGAGGTGTGTCCTGCTGGCGGAGTGTTGCGAACTGAAAGAAGTGCCAGATCCACATCATCCGCGCTTAGTAGAATGTGTTTGGCTGATTTTACTGCCGCCTCAGCACGACCATTGGACTGAGACCAATAAGGTGAGGAGGTGATGTGATTAAATCCATATTTTCTGGCAAATGCCTTGAATAGTTCTGAGGTAAATTGGGATCCATTGTCAGTTATTAGCGTGTGGGGAATTTCATGACGGCCAAAATGCTGCTTGGTTGCTTGAACAACAGCAGAGGACTGAATGTTTGGAAGCTGGTCAAGTTCATAGTAGTCACTGTAGTGATCCACCGTAACTACATATGCCATGCCATTGAGTTCAAAAAGGTCTTGGGAGACTAACTGCCATGGTAAAGTGGGAACAGGGTAAGGTTCCCGAGCGTGCTAATGAGCGTACTGAGCACAAGTAACACAGTTTATACACATTTTCAGTGATCTGATCATTAATGTGAGGCCAAAACACACAGCTGCGAGCATGACGGACAGTGAACTCTGTTCCTCGATGAGCAGCATGAAGCTTGTGCAGGATCTTCCGACGGACAGAGAGGGGTATAATGACACGATGTTGTTTGAAAAACAATCCTTCGTGCGGAGTTAAGTCGTGACGAATGGACCAGTACGGTTGGACGAGAGCAGGGACAGCCGCCTTGTCATTTGGCCAACCTGACTCAATGAAAGGGCGAAGAGCCGCGAGCTCTGGATCTGTGCTCGAGGCAGCTCTGATGTCCTGTAGGGTGGCATCCTGAAAGCCAGACAGGTCAGGAGATTCGGATTCTAACTCAGTGCGGTACAAAAACTCATCATGCACCTGCTTGTCCGATGTCATTGCTAGAGGTGCACGTGAGAGAGTGTCAGCTATGTGGAGAGACGAGCCCTTGTGATATTCGACCCGAAATGAGTAACGTTGGAAAGAAAGCATCATGCTCAGTAGGCGGCGTGGTGCAGAGGCCAGAGGTTTCTTGAAAATGGTTTCAAGCGGCTTATGGTCACTCTGGACAGTAATGTCGGATTTGCCAAAGAGAAACTGGTCAAATTCGTGGAATCCATGGACAATAGCTTGTGCTTCTTTCTCTATTTGAGCATAGCGCTGCTCGGTGGGAGTGAGAGAGCTAGAACTGAAAGCGACTGGTTGCCATTGAAGTTCAGCTGCGTTTGAAGATGAAGAGGAGGGCTGGAGTAGGGCAGCACCTAAGCCATATTCTGAAGCATCAACCTGAAGTACTACAGGTGCGTTTACATCAAAATAACATGGAGCTTTGGCCACTAGTTCTTTCGCTTTAGTAAATTCTTTTGTGTGTTGGTCAGCCCATAAGAAGGCTTGCTTGATATGAGTGAGGTCACGTAGTGGACGGACAACTTCACTGAGGTGAGAACAAAACTTCGAGAGGTAATTGACTGTCCCTATGAAGCGGCGGGTAGCAGCCTTGTCTTTAGGACGGGGCATGACAAGGATGGCGGAGATGATTTAAGCACTAGGCTTAAGACCCTCGGGGGTGAGGACATGGCCCATGAACGGGGCGGTATCCGTCTTAAATTTAACCTTCTCTGGGTTAAGTCTCAGATTGTGTTCTGAAAGACGCTCCAGGAGTTCCAATACAGTACGGTCATGATCAACCAGAGCCTCAGCTAATGACGCGCCACGACCAACTACAGTAATATCGTCTGCAATGTTAATTACCCCCTGAATGCCACACAGAACATCATGAAGCCTTCGCTGAAACTCTTCAGGGGCCGAACTAATTCCATAGGAAGACGAGTCCAACGGTATCGACCGCAGGGAGTATGTATTGTGGTGAGCAGGGAAGATTCACCAGTTAGTCTAATGGTTTGGAAAGCATCCTTGATGTCAAATGTAGAGAACTCTGGCTTGATGTAAGCGGTGAATATTTTCCTCTAGGGTGGGAATGGGATAGACAGGCCTGATAATGACTTTGTTGATAAATACGGACTTTGGCAGGTTTTGTGGTTGAAGCCGGGCGCTCACGGACTACCATATCTGAGATCCAAGGGGTTGGTTCATTAACACGCACCAGTTGACCTGAGTCTACCAGTTTGTCTAATGCCTCCTTGATTTGAAGTTTGGGAGTGGCATAGCGGTGGGGTGCAGCTTGGATGGGTCTGACACTGGGGTCGAGAGTTAATGAGTAGGGATCTCCCAGTTCACCCAAGCCTTCAAACAGGTTAGGGTAAGCTAGTCTAATAGAGTTAAATGATAACTCACCAAAAGGTGGTAGAGTGGATCCTAGTGTTGCTTCAAGTTGTTGAATAGTGTCTACTTCGTAATTGAGAATTCCCATGCGGGTGCTGTCCGAAAGACCCAGTAGAGGAGCATAATAGGTCTGTGCTGCGATGACCGTAGCCACTAAGTCATACGACTTGCCACGATGGGTGCAATGTAATGTAGTTTGTCCTTGGGTGGGGATGATATTCGTGGAATAATCGAGGAGGCGGACCGTTGAAGGCTCAATCTTTGCTTGCGGCGATTGCTGGAGATCACTAGCATGGGTGGTGTTGCAGGAACATCCCGAGTCAACTTGGAAGCAAAGTTGGTGACGATTGGAGGATTACAACGGATTTGAGCCTAAGTCCAGGTCAACAAATATTCCTTTAGGAGCAGAATTCACGTGAAGGACTTCACGAGTGATGACACATGCAGAATGTGAGTCGATAGCTTAGGACGAACGACATACTTGCTGCCAATGACCCCTTTTGCCACACCCATGACAAATAGCATTTGTTGCAGGGCAGTCACGTCCGGCTGAATGTGGAGCCTTCCCACACCACTGGCAAGAGGAAAGATGAGACAAACCAGGCTGAGCAGGAGGGTGACGTCGGGTTGTGCGGTGTGATGTTTTGTTGACATCAGAAGCAACTTTGTTGCTGTTTGGTGATGGCTGATTCCGTTTTGAGCCCAGCCTCAATGTCCCGAGCCTTAGAAATAACTTGGGAAAAAGTGAGTGTGGAAAAGTTTTCTCGCGAAATAATGTCGCTGCGAAATTTCTTGAAGGTTTCATTTAGCCCAATAATGAAAATATCTCTTTGTAAGCGATCATCCACTTGTGTGGGAAAACTGCATTTCTGGTATTCGAGGCGGACGAGTGTGTGCCAGTCTTGGATGCTCATGCAAGGTTCCTGTTTAAGGAGACGAAGAAAATTATGGGTGCTTTGAATTATAGGCTCGTCACCGAGGTAATGCTGCGCTACTTGGGTCAACTATTTCGCAGGGTGACCTTTGTCCTCGTCAGCAAATTTGAGCATCGATTGTGATGGTCAGCACGACCCATTCCGCTGGAGGAAACGCGCGTCTAAGAGCAGCCATAACCTTTGTCTTTTTGCTGCAATCCAATAATCGTTGCTGTCAACGAGTTTAGTTGGATCAACGTAGTCTTCCATGATACAATAGTCACGAAAGTTTGCTATGAAGAACTTGAACGCACGGCGGCCATCCTCGGACGTAGCATCGAAGACAGGTCTGTCCTTTCCCATGACAATGAGGGGCGAAAGTGATAATAACGAGGTGACAAATACCGTAAAGACCGTAAAACAGGAGCAGTCGAGATAGTCGCAAGGAGGCGAGAGTTACTAAAGTTCTGACACCATGTAATAAGCCACAGAAAGAGACTGCATACTGTGAAGTCAAAAGCACAAGTTTTAACGGCGAGCGAACCAGCAGTCACGTGCCCCATGAGACTGATGGGTAACATGCGTCACATGCTAGCTATGGATGATGGGTGACAAACGTGACGCGTGACGGGTAACAACGTAGTTTAGCACTGACCAATAGATCGTTAAGATTGTTAGAACGTCGGAAAGCAACAAGAGGGGTAGCCTTGAAAACGTTAGCGCAGCGGGGAGATGAAGATAAAATGTTGAAGTGTTTGTGAATAATAGATGATACGGAGCGAATAGCTGGATTGTATGTTATGACAAGGGGTACACGTGTAGGCTGGTTAGTATCGGAATTGCGTTGTTTTGGGGGCAAGTGCTTCAGTAGGTGCAATGTTGTAAAAGCATTGTATTTCGTTGTTGAGGAAAGAGACATTGTACCCACGTTTGTTGAGATAAGACTTAAGTTCGTTAAGACGGAGTGCGAAAGTTTCGTCAGAAGAGCAGATGCGTTGAAGTCTGAGAACTAAACTGAATGGAATAGCTCTTTTTCTGTGTCTGGGATGGCAAGAGGATTGTAACAACTAGAGATGTTTGTCAGTAGCCTTAGTGTAAAGATCAGTAGTGATTTTACCGTTGTTCAGTGACACGTTGACGTCCAGAAAGGGTATGGATAAGAAAGAATAATTGGAAGTAAATTTATTTGTAGGGTGAATGTTGTTGAGATACGTGGTGAAGGTGTTGATATCGTCTACTGAGTGTGACCATGTCATGAAAATGTAATCTATAAAGCGCCAGCAGGTATGCGGTTGGTATGGGGCATGTGATAGAGCGTCTGTCTCGAGTTTGGCGAGAAAAAGATTGGCATAAGATGGTGCCATTGTAGTTCCCATGGCAGTGCCGTGTACCTGCAAGTAGTACTTGTCGTTGAATGAAAAGTTGTTCATAGTGAGTATCATGCGTATGATGTCACAGAGAGTTTCAGTGCCGATAGTGAAGGTAGTCCGTTTGCGTGTGTCGAGGAAGTAACGACATGCATTGATGCCTTCGTTATGGGGTATGTTGGAGTAGAGTGAAGAAAAATCAAGTGTAACGAGAATGGCATTGTGAATGATATATGAAATGAATCATATATGAACTGCGGAAATGAAATCAAATGAAGAATGATCCTCGCAGTTGTGAACGCAATTTATGCAATTGCGAAAAGAAGCCTGAAAAAAATTCAGGACTCGCTCCCAACGTCAGTGGCTTCATAGCTCAGTTGGTTAGAGCATCGCACCGGTAATCGCGAGGTCACGGGTTAAACCCCGTTGAAGTCCTGAATTTTTTTCAGGCTTCTTTTCGCAATTGCATAAATTGCGTTCACAACTGCGAGGATCATTCTTCATTTGAGAATGGCATTGTTGGGCAGTTGTCCGAGATTTTCGAGTTTGTTAAGGAAGTGAGTGGTGTCTTTTATGAAGGATTAGGTAGTCTGTACGAGAGGTTTGAGATGATAGTCTGCGAACTGTGAGATTCGTTCTGTTGGATGTGCATTACTAGAAACAATAGGGCGTCCAGGGTTACCCTGTTTGTGAATTTTGGGTAAAATGTAAAAACGTCCGGTCTTAGTATCGTATTAAAATACGTTTAGTGTCATCGTCAATGATTTGATCACGGTGCATGCGTTGTACGTAAATACGTATGCGTTTTTGGATGTCATCAGTGATGTCCTTAACTAGAGTCTTGTACAATTTAGAGTCGTTAAGCTGTCGTAGGCATTCGTTGATGTACCAATCCCGGTCCATGATGACTATACCGGATCCCTTGTCTGCGGATTTAATGATAATGTCAGTGCGTCTGCTAAGTAGTTTGCAAGCATGTCGTTCGCGTGCGGTTAGGTTGTCACGTATAGGAGATGGTTTGATGTTGAAGAGGTCACGTTCCGCAGCGTCTAAAAAGTTGTCAAGGGCAGGATCTCTGTGAGGTGGAGGGGTCCACGTGCTTTTTGGACGGAATGGATTGGGGTTATTTTGAGGGGGATAGTCATGAAAAAAATTCGAAGAGTCGCATACGTCTGCTGAATTCATTGAAATCAGCTCTAACCTCAGTCCAGTTGATGTTGCTTGGTGTGGGGCAGAAAGAGAGACCTCTAGCAAGTAACTGGGTCTCTTCGTGAGTGAGAGTGACGCTGCTTAAGTTGATGACAAAATTAGTGTCAAGTTGGATGTTTTTATTGTCGCGTCTCCAGTATCTGTTGTCGTTGGCTTTACGTTTGCGGCGGCGTCTGCGTTTACGTTTGGGTTTGGATGGAAGAAGAGGGGTGATGATAGAATTGCTAACAGACTGATGGGATGAACCGTTCCGTTTGAATTATTCACGGAATTACCGGGTTTTCCATCCAAATGGTAAGCGCTCATGGCCTGTCTAAATCTAAATCAAACATGTTTATCCAAAATTTCGCATTACGAACGAATATATGATCGTTTAGCCACCCCAACAAACAAATCGTACACAAACGGTAAAAGGCAACCAAATGAGCCGCGTAACGTCGCAAATTTCAGCAATAATACGCAAAAATTGTTCTTGGGACTCACTTGGTTCCGTGTTTAGTCAAACATTTTTCGCGTTTAGCCACCAAACGTCGTGGTTATGCTTGACAAACACGATCATGGATGAAAATGGTTACATATTTCGTAGTAAGGTAAGCTTAGACATAAGCTTAAATGTCGTAGAAAAGAGAAAGAGGAAAACAATCCTGATAGTTTGCATATGTAATCGCATGGGGCCGAGTAAAACTAAGGATTGATATCACTTGTGCCAGTTTTCAGAAAGTTTCTGAAATTGCCCTCGTCGCGCAAAACATAAGTGATACTGATCCTTAATTTTACGAGGACTCATTGCGATTACGTGTTAATAACATAAGTGCAAACTTTTCTTTCAGTTCTTAACACTGTAGAAACACAGACGTCGAAAACCATGTACAGTCAGCAGAACGGAGGAAAAACACTCGTTCGCTTGCAAAACAGCAAACAAACAATTCGACTAGCTACTTCTTTGTGTCCAAACGAGTAGATTGTTATTTACATCAAGTCGAGACAAAACTACAAGTTTCATTGCTGAACAAAAGTAACAACGATTACTGAAACCAAACGTTAAGCTTCAATTTATTTAAGTTACCTGTGTTGTCTAGCTTTCTACCACTGAAAATAGTGGTAGAAAATACGCGTCGATCCACTTTAGTAAAAACACGCATCTACAAAAATAGCAAACGATTTGACCAAAGAAAGAACTTCTTCCACCAAGAACTTCTTCGTTCCTCACATTAATGCCGGTCAGTTGTTGAGTGAGCTTTCTTGGTGAGCTGCAAGATGCCGCGGCAAAGTAAACAAGCCCTTGAAGTGTTAAATCATTTTGTTTTTCAACCACACAATCCGGGCGCCATACAGGTGTATCCAAAATTTAAAAACCGTTTGCTCTACCATTTTAATAAATTGAAAATTCACCTTCCGGAGTATCTTTTAAGTAGTTCTTGATTCTTATGCCTTTCACGCGAATTAAAAGACAGAAACTGAACTTCGAAGAAGATGAAGTTGTTTTGTTCAAAATGAAGAAACGAGACTTAAAATCCAGGCCATTTATTTAAAATATTCAAAGACGCTTTTCAATTCCTCTTTATTACTTGAAGGCACTTGAATAAAATCTCTCTGATTAATTGCTGGGACTTATTTTTCAAGAGTACTTATTAATCAGCAATTGGTCGATAACTTCGTGCGTTTTTATTCATATTTTGCTGAAAAAAAGTGTGTGAGGTGACGTAATCTTAATGCTCGTATATGTTAATAAATTACGTCAAAAACTGATCATTCAACAGAATTGAATTAGTATGTGTAATCAAATGGTGACGAGTGAAATTAGGAAATAATTTCACGCGCGTTTTGTCAAAAATCTATTATTAATCTATTATTAGATTTTTGACAAAACGCGCGTGAAATTATTTCCTAATTTCACGAGTATACCATTTGATTACCTTTTAATATTATGGGTGACAAATTACGCTCACAATCGTGGGTTTTTGACTTGTTTATTGTATCGAGAACTCCACGCTTTGAAAAGTTTAAAGCACACATTTTGGATAAAGTTTACAATTTTCTGAATTTTTCGACAAAAAGCCCTTTGAAATTCTTCCTGCTGTTTATAAAATATTTCAAAGTTGAGTCAACTGTCAAATCTTCGTGCATGATTGGCTATAATTCGTCATGAATGAACTGAAAACGGCGCCCGTGTAAAATGCGCTTAAAATTCAATTGAAGCCATTTGTGTATTTGTCTTCATGCTAACTCGTTTTGATGTATTTGTCTTCGTGTTAACTCGTTTTGAAGTATAAATTGTCGCTAAATGTTTATTATATGACCAAAGCAAACTGGCCTACATGAAATTCATGAACTTGATTGTGCACTTTCGTGTGTTTAGGTTTTCTGCAGCGTCTTTTAATGCCATAACATCTTCATCCGTAACATATAAAAACCTGGACGCCATCTTGCCACTCAGACGTTGCCATAGCAATTTTATAATTTCACATGTGAAATTATAAATTAACGCTGAAAGTTCGCGCCAAAATTAAGGAGTAATTTGTCACCTATGCTATTATTATGGATTAATCAGCGAAATTTGGAGGAGACAATTTTGTAAGATCTTGCATTTTCTACATCTTCCTTTAGATGGTTTTTAAAACTTGACAATTATTCGGCAGAGAAAGAGTTCCACAAGTTAACTATTCTGTCAAAAAAATGGTTGAGATTATTTACAGTAACAACTTGACGAGAACTTCCCATTTTGGTGGAAAGTACAGTTTGGGATTATTTGCACTGCTCTTGGCCAATCAGAATTGATTAGTTGTGTTTTTCAGTGTACTATAAAATGAGAAATAACCTAAATGTATGCAAAAAATAGTTAATCGTTTTCAAATACGTCATTTCTTTTTTCGAAAATAAAATGCAATGTCGTTCACTAGAAGTGCGGGGCCACGTATCCCGGACTGGCTTTAAGACGACTTTCAAAGTTATTACGCTGCGTTTATGTACATTGGAATTGTGTTTCTGTTAGCGAACCTCGTGGCTTTTGTGGTCCAACGTTTCTTGATGCACAGTCCAACGACAAGAATAGAACTGCGAGATGAAACGAGAGCAAGTTTACAATGTTGACTTCGATAAGGAGACTGACTTGTATGTAGCTGATGGAACCCTTTCTATGATTTTAAGCGCCAATAATTTCTGCTTCCTCACCGAGTTCCTATTAGACAGTGTTCCGTACTTATTGGTCTTTCATAGCACCGGCATTTTGCTCGCGCCACTTGGATAAAACCATTAAAACATGAATGAAATGAAGTATCAATCCCTTAAACAACGCAGATACAAGTCAACCACAGTCTTCCTCTACCATTAGAAGATACCTAAAGAAAAGGAGGGTGGGGGGGGGGGGGGGTTGGTAGGTCTGGGTTGGGAAAACGGCGAAGACCCTAACAATCTAATTTATATATATATATAGGTCAAGTTAGGGATTTTCAATCACCTCAGAGCATCATGATATTCAGTGTAGGGGGAGGGAAGGGAAGAGGCGGGTGGGCTGGGAAGACGGCGAAAATCCTAACTGCGCATTTATGAAGTCACTTCACAGCCCCACAAGTCTTAAAGGATACCAGTCTCTTAATATAACAAAAGGAAACTTTCACCTTTAATCAATCATTGACCTTGAAAGCTTCCACAGTAAGTGCTTTTGGAATGTTTAAGCGAGTATTTGAATGGTACCTAATTGATAAAAGAGAACAAGCGACAAATGAAATGCCACTTCTTGAGTCATTACGATCCTTTCCTAGTGCACCAACTAGTGCTTGTGCTTACTTGATCACATTAATTTGTGAACTATCCTTGTCACTCCAGCCACATCCAACAAGCTTTACGTTTACATTGCTTGTTTTATTGATATCTAGGTAATTGAGCCTGAGCATTAGCTATGCCATGCTGATGAGGCCTAACAAGGCCGAAACAGCTCTCCATGGCTGCTAATGTTTGGAATCAATCTTTGCTTTGGTAGATTTAAGGGGTAATGCCCGCTAACTTGTGGCCTTAGTGCCTTTTGAGTGGCTTCAGCTTACTTGATCACATTAATTTGTGAAGTATCCTTGTCACTCCAGCCACATCCCACATGCTTTACGTTTTCATTGCTTGTTTTATTGGTATGTAGGTACTTGAGCCTGAGCATTAGCTATGGGCCGATAAAACAGTCCATGGCTGCTAATGCTTGGGCTCAATCTTTGCTTTGGTAGATTTAAGGGGTGATGCCAGCTACCTTGTGGCCTTAGTGCCTTTTGAGTGGCTTCAGCTTACTTGATCACATTAATTTGTGAAGTATCCTTGTCACTCCAGCCACATCCTACAAGCTTTACGTTTTCAATGCTTGTTTAATTGATAGTTGGGTACTTGAGCCTGCGCATTAGCTATGCCATTCTGATGAGGTCTAAAGAGGTCGAAACAGCTGTCCATAGCTGCTAATGCTTGTGTTCAATCTTTACTTTGGTAGATTTAAGGGGAAATTCCCGCTACTTTGTGGCCTTAGTGCTTTTTGAGTGGCTTCAGCTTACTTGATCACATTAATTTGTGAAGTATCCTTGTCACTCCAGCCACATCCCACATGCTTTACGTTTTCATTGCTTGTTTTATTGATATGTAGGTACTTGAGCTAACAAGGCCGAAACAGCTGTCCATGGCTGCTAATGCTTGGGCTCAATCTTTGCTTTGGTAGATTTAAGGGATAATGCCCGCTACCTTGTGGCCTTTGGGCCTTTTGAGTGCCTTCAGCTTACTTGATCACATTAATTTGCGAACTATCCTTGTTACTCCAGCCACATCCCACAAACTTTACGCTTTCATTGCTTGTTTTATTAATAGTTGGGTACTTGAGCGTGAGCATTAACTATGCCATGCTGATGAGATCTAACAAGGTCGAAACAGCTTTCCATGGCTGCTAATACTGGGGCTCAATCTTTACTTTGGTAGATTTAAGGGGTAATGCCCGCTACCTTGTGGCCTTAGTGCCTTTTGAGTGGCTTCAGCTTACTTGATCACATTAATTTGTGAACTATCCTAGTTACTCCAACCACATCCCAAAAGCTTTAGGTTTTCATTGCTTGTTTTATATATATGTAGGTACTTGAGCCTGAGCATTAGCTATGCCATGCTGATGAGGCCTAACAAGGCCGAAACAGCTGTCCATGGCTGCTAATGCTTGGGCTCAATCTTTGGTTTGGTAGATTTTAGGGGAAATGCCCGCTACCTTGTGGCCTTAGTGCCTTTTGAGGGGCTTCAGCTTACTTGATCACATTAATTTGTGAACTATCTTTGTTATTCCAGCCACATCCCACAAGCTTTACGTTTTCATAGCTTGTTTTATTGATATGTAGGTACTTGAGCGGATGCATTAGCTATGCCATGCTGATGAGGCCTAACAAGGCCGAAACAGCTGTCCATGGCTGCTAATGCTTGGGCTCAACCTTTGCTTAGGTAGATTTAAGGGGAAATGCCCGCTACCTTGTGGCCTTAGTGCCTTTTGAGGGGCTTCAGATTACTTGATCACATTAATTTGTGAGGTATCCTTGTCACTCCTGCCACATCCCACAAACTTTACGTTTTCATTGCTTGTTTTATTAATAGTTGGGTATTTGAGCCTGGGCATTAGCTATGCCATGCTGATGAGGTCTAACAATGTCGAAACAGCTGTCCATGGCTGCTAATGCTTGGGCTCAATCTTTGCTTTGGTAGATTTAAGGGGTAATGCCCGCTACCTTGTGGCCTTAGTGCCTTTTGAGTGGCTTCAGCTTATTGATCACATTAATTTGTGAAGTATCCTTGTCACTCCAGCCACATCCCACAAACTTTACGTTTTCATTGCTTGTTTTATTAATAGTTGGGTAATTGAGCATGAGCATTAACTACGCCATGCTGGTGAGGTCTAACAAGGTCGAAACAGCTGTCCATGGCTGCTAATGCTTGGGCTCAATCTTTAGTTTGGTAGATTTAAGGGGTAATGCCGGCTACCTTGTGGACTTAGTGCCTTTTGAGATGCTTCAGCTTACTTTATAACATTAATTTGTGAGGTATCCTTGTCACTCCATCCACATCCCACAAACCTTACGTTTTCATTGCTTGTTTAATTGATATGTAGGTACTTGAGCCTGAGCATTAGCTATGCCATGCTGATGAGGCCTAACAAGGCCGAAACAGCTGTCCATGGCTGCTAATGCTTGGGCTCAATCTTTGCTTTGGTAGATTTAAGGATAATGCCCGCTACCTTGTGGCCTTTGGGGCCTTTTGAGTGCCTTCAGCTTACTTGATCACATTAATTTGTGAACTATCCTTGTTACTCCAGCCACATCCCACAAGCTTTACGCTTTCATTGCTTGTTTTATTAATAGTTGGGTACTTGAGCGTGAGCATGCTAATGCTTGGGCTCAATCTTTGCTTTGGTAGATTTAAGGAGTAATGCCCGCTACCTTGTGGCCTTAGTGCCTTTTGAGTGGCTTCAGCTTACTTGATCACATTAATTTGTGAACTATCCTTGTTACCCCAGCCACATCCCACAAGCTTTACGTTTTTATAGCTTGTTTCATTGATATGTAGGTACCTGAGCGTCAGCATTAGCTATGCCATGCTGATTAGGCCTAACAAGGCCGAAACAGCTGTCCATGGCTGCTAATGCTTGCGCTACATCTTTGCTTTGGTAGATTTAAGGGGTAATGCCCGCTACCTTCTGGCCTTAGTGCCTTTGGAGGGGCTTCAGCTTACTTGATCACATTAATTTGTGAGGTATCCTTGTCACTCCGGCCACTTCCCACAAACTTTACGTTTTCATTGCTTGTTTTATTAGTAGTTGGGTACTTCAGCCTGAGCATTAACTATGCCATGCTGATGAGGTCTAACAAGGTCGAAACAGCTGTCCATGGCTGCTAATGCTTGGGCTCAATCTTTATTTTGGTAGATTTAAGGGGTAATTCCCGCTACCTTGTGGCCTTGGTGGCTTTTGGATGGCTTCAGCTTACTTGATCACATTAATTTGTGAGGTATGCTTGTCACTCAAGCCACATCCCACAAACTTTACGTTTTCATTGCTTGTTTAATTGATATGTAGCTACTTGAGCGTGAGCATTAGCTGTGCCATGCTGATGAGGCCTAATAAGGCCGAAACAGCTTTCCATGGCTGCTAATACTTGGGCTCAACCTTTGCTTTGGTAGATTTAAGGGGTAATGCCCGCTACTTTGTGGCCTTAGTGTCTTTTGAGTTGCTTCAGCTTACTTGATGACATTAACTTGTGAAGTATCCTTGTCACTCCAGCCACATCCCACATGCTTTACGTTTTCATTGCTTGTTTTATATATATGTAGGTACTTGAGCGTGAGCATTAGCTATGCCATGCTGATGAGGCCTAACAAGGCCGAAACAGCTGTCCATGGCTGCTAATGCTTGGGCTCAATCTTTGGTTTGGTAGATTTTAGGGGAAATGCCCGCTACCTTGTGGCCTTAGTGCCTTTTGAGTGGCTTCAGCTTACTTGATCACATTAATTTGTGAACTATCTTTGTTACTCCAGCCACATCCCACAAGCTTTACGTTTTCATAGCTTGTTTTATTGATATGTAGGTACTTGAGCGTGAGCATTAGCTATGCCATGCTGATGAGGCCTAACAAGGCCGAAACAGCTGTCCATGGCTGCTAATGCTTGGGTTCAACCTTTGCGGAGGTAGATTTAAGGTGAAATGCCCGCTACCTTGTGGCCTTAGTGCCTTTTGAGGGGCTTCAGCTTACTTGATCACATTAATTTGTGAGGTATCCTTGTCACTCCTGCCACATCCCACAAACTTTACGTTTTCATTGCTTGTTTTATTAATAGTTGGGTATTTGAGCCTGGGCATTAGCTATGCCATGCTGATGAGGTCTAACAATGTCGAAACAGCTGTCCATGGCTGCTAATGCTTGGGCTCAATCTTTGCTTTGGTAGATTTAAGGGGTAATGCCCGCTACCTTGTGGCCTTAGTGCCTTTTGAGTGGCTTCAGCTTATTGATCACATTAATTTGTGAAGTATCCTTGTCACTCCAGCCACATCCCACATGCTTTACGTTTTCATTGCTTGTTTTATTGATATGTAGGTACTTGAGCCTTAGGAGTAGCTATGCCATGCTGATGAGGTCTAACAAGATCGAAACAGCTGTCCATGGCTGCTAAGGCTTGGGCTCAATCTTTGCTTTGGTAGATTTAAGGGGTAATGCCCGCTACCTTGTGGCCTTAGTGCCTTTTGAGCGGCTTCAGCTTACTTGATCACATTAATTTGTGAAGTATCCTTGTTACTCCAGCCACATCCCACAAGCTTTACGTTTTCATTGCTTGTTTTATTGATAGTCGCGTACTTGAGCCTGAGCATTAGCTATGCCATGCTGATGAGGTCTAACAAGGTCGAAACAGCTGTCCATGGCTGCTAATGCTTGGGCTCAATCTTTGTTTTGGTAGATTTAAGGGGTAATGCCCGCTACCTTGTGGCCTTAGTGCCTTTTGAGTGGCTTCAGCTTACTTGATCACATTAATAGCAATAGTGTGGCAACCATGGTCATATATCTATCAACCACTTTTCTTCAAAATCCCGGACCTCTTCTGGAAAACATAATTGGTGCAGCTTTTTCTTAACCATACACACCTCACAATATCCATTTCGCCGACAGAAAGAACTTTTTCCACAAACTGTTAGCCGAGTCGAACAGTTTTCAAATCGGCAAAAGGGGGCGTCCATAAAGTATTGAAATAAATCTTCATGTACTTCACCCTAACCCGCCCTTTTTTTTTCCTGAATTTGGGCTTTCATTGTTTTTTGAAGGATAATTTACCTCAACTCTGGTGGGAACTGGTTGACCATTGTCAGCAGATCCATCTGTAACGAGGGTGCTATTGTTTAAAGGGTCGTCCGTCAGTGTTCATGAGAAGTAAAAAACAGCGGAAAAATAAAATTAAGCAGAGGAGGCCAACAGTTCCTCGTGTACCCATCGCTAGCCCATTTTTTCTCTTTCTTTCAGTTGGTTTTTTGTGTGGTACCGACTGATTTTTTCTTGAACCTCGGGTGGAAGTTGATTGACTCTTTCTAAGAGGTCCATTATCCTTAGGGCATATTTGTTCAATGAACTGTGTCATGAAACCCTTACAATACAATACAATACAATACAATACAATACAATACAATACAATACAATACAATACAATAAAAGTTTATTGTGAAAATACACTTAGCTACAGTAATGGCGTGCTTTCACAGACGGGACCGAAGTAGGGGTCTGTGAAAGCACGCCAGCTAATTTACAGGTATTCCACAAACACAATAAAATTAAGGGTTAAAAAGCTAAATATGGAACATACTATAATTAAAATTATATTAAAAAAGCGTCGTAATTATAAAAATTGCACTAAGTCAACTTGTCTAATGGATGTCTTAAAAGACTTAAAATTCGTTATATTTCTCAACATGTTAGGAATTGAATTCCAGAGTTTCGGACCAATATAGCGGACTGAGTTCAAGCCATATGTAGTAGACTTTGGCTTGGGTAGCAAGAGAATATAGTCACCTCTTAAATTGTAACTATCGTTCTTCCTATGAACTATTAGGTTGTTATTGTATACTTTCAGGCGCTAAAGAATTGTGGACGGCATTAAAAATAGACAACGTAATTTTAATTAATCTTTGTTGTTTTAAAGATGAGAGGCCTAATGCGTTAAGAAGTTCCGGGTAGCTCGTGTACTTATCCCTGAAAACAAACCTGATCGCGCGCTCATTAGCCTGCGTCGCAGACGTAACAAAACCCCAATCATAACGCGTACTCAAATTCTGCTACAGAACAAGGAATTTGGCGCTGCTTCGCAGAAGTTACTAACTGGGGTTTTGTTACGTCTGCGACGCAGGCTAGCGCTCATTTAAAGTGCCTATGAAGCGAAATTTGTTTCTTGCTAATTTTAAAGTTTACCCCTAAAAACGCAAGAATCTCAAAATTTGGGGTGCTTGTAATTAAAATTGTTGATTATAAGAGAGTTTGAAGTTGGGCTATTTTGCCTTTAAAAATGGTCAGGGGTCTGGGACGTGATGTGACGTCATTTTGGGTACAAAAATGTGTTTGCGCTTGTGAATTATAGTGAAATAGTTGGAATACTTGTCCCCAAAATTACGTCAAAATTACGTCACAGCTATTGTCAAGTGTCTTTTTGGCCGCGCGATTCAAATGCCATTTTTGAGGGCAAAATAGCCCAATTTCAAACGCTTGTATAATCGCCGATTTTAATCAAGAGCACCTCAAATTTTGGAATGTTGAGTTTTATGGATTAAACTTTAAAATTAGCGAGAAACAAATTTCTCTTCATAGGCACTTTAATCTTTCCAATTTATCTGCAGCACTTTTACTACAAAAATTCCAGGTTTCACTGCAATAATTGAAGTGAGAAAGGATAAATGCTAAATATAAGTCGCGCCTTGTTTCGAAGGGAAGTATTTTCTTCATTCTTTTAAGAACAGCTATTTGCTGTGAAACTTTCCTACATATTTTAGCAACATGATTGTCAAACTTCAATTTGTTATCTATCGTTATGCCAAGCATCTCAAATTCTTTAGACACGGGGATACTGGAATTTTCACACTTGAAATCAAGTGTGGCATCAGTTTTCCCATCACAATTGCTTGATACTTAGAATTGTTGCTTTTCAGACCGTTCTCGTCATACCATTTATCAACAAGCTCCAGATCAGAGTTAATAGCACTCTGAACTTCTCTATAGTCGTTATGAGCAAAGAAAATTTGCGTGTCGTCTGCGTAGCTAGAGAGTTTGCATCTTTTCACGATAAACAGGAGATCGTTGATGAAAATATTAAATATCAAAGGCCCGAGGATTGACCCTTGGGCAATCCCTCTGGAAATATAATTCCAGCTCGAATATTCTCCAGCTATTTTCACTCGTTGTTGGCGATCAGAGAAATAATCCTCAATGATGTTAACAGTTCTCTCGTCAGCACCATATTCTTTGAACTTCTTCACAATGAGATCGTGTCGTAGAGAGTCGAAAGCCTTCGACAAGTCCATATAAACAAGGCCAATTATTTTCCGATCGTCCAGCTCCTTTCGCCATTCCTCCGTAAGGCTGAGCAGGGCCGTATCACAACCGTGATGCTTTCTACTAGCAAACGCGAACTTATGGAGAATATTTCTAAGCCGGGGACTGACTCTTGAATGGACAAGCGTTTCAAAGACTTTTGACAAAGATGGAAGAATGGTGAGAGGTCTGTAATTATCCTTGGACAGGCTACAATCTTTCTTATACACTGGAGTTATTTCACCCTTTTTCCATTGTTTAGGGATTTTTCCAACGTCCAGAATATAATTAAAGAGAGTGCAGTACGGCTCACACAACACTTCAGCAGAATCTTTCACTGCCCTCGCGGGAATAAGATCATAGCCAATGGCTTTATTTGCTTTCATGTTACACATGATTTCCTTCACTTCAGTAGGGCTGGTATAATTTAGAGTGATCTGGCCACTGGTGGAGTCGTGTGGAAAATGTTTGAAATCCTTCATGCGTTCAGTTGTTTTATCAGTGCCAACAATGTCTGAAAAGAAATCGTTCAAAGTTTCTGCAACTTCACGTGGCTCCCGCATTATCTAATCGTTCTCCAGAATTTTCTTTGATCTGCGTATTTCTCCTTGCAAAGTGTCTTGAAGTGGTCCTGTACAGCTTTTCTTCTCATGCTGACAACTTTGTTTCTTAAGACACGATATTTTTCCCACTCGAGAAAATTCCTGGATCTGTAATATCGCTTTTTCTGTTTATCTCGGTCCCGCATTGTCTTCCGAATTTCATCTGTTATAAATACTCCAGCCGGTGACGGGCGTTTCTTGACTGTTATCTTGGGCGCATGAGCATCCAAAACTTGATCGTAGAGTTGATGCCAACACCAATATACATCGTCAGGATCATCAAACACGAATGAGACAGAGAAAGGCACTGTTGATAAATCAGCTTGAAATAAATCCTTATCAAAAGTTTTAAAGGATCGTTTTGTTATGGTTTCTGCCTTTGATCGCATGTGTCGGGTTTTCAGAACTGTATATACGAGATCATGGTCACTTAGACCCGTATGAATGACACCCGAGTCTTTGGCAAACGCGGGGACGTTAGTGAGAATAACGTCAAGGCAGGATTCCCTGTTTTTACTGATCCTTGTAGGAACATTAATAAGGCTGTCAAGGTCATAAATGTCATACATGTCCAGTAAACACTGACCCTCTTTGTGATTGTCAAGTGGGTGGAGGATGTCCGAATTTAAGTCTCCGGTACAAATAACATTATCAGAAAGGCTATTTGCTTCATCCAGAAGATCGTAGAGTTCGCGTTTAACAGGGGCACCCAACGTCAATTTTCGGAAAATATCTGTTCGGAAGACGATTTGAGATCTAGAATTTTCGGAACATTTGTTGTAAAATTTCTTGCTTGTCTGCCTCTCCTAGGATTTTCGAACATCTAAAAAAACGGTATAATTGCCCATTTTTGACGGATTTTTACCCTAAAAAGGTCGCCTGGAATTTTCGAAAGCCTTTTTTCTGGCTGAAATTTTCGAAAAGGTAAGTTTTGAACCCTATAATTTTCGGATTACTATACTTTCAGCTAGGAAATCCGAACAGATGAAACATTTTTAGGAGATAAAAATATGCTTATATTTACCGTTTAAATACTAAAATACGTTCAACAATGCTATGTTTAAGTGGCTTTGAACTATATTTTCGTTGGGTGCCCCTGGTTTAAATGTGTTGTTGTCTACAGATGGAGGCTTATAGGCGGTAATATATGCAAACTGTCGTTGTCCGATTTTCATGTCAAACAACATTGATTCGACACATTTTCCTCTTAATTTCTTCCGAGAAGCGACTATATTGTCTCTGATGTATACAACAATGCCACCGCCGCCTTTGACTCTGTCGCGACGATAAAAGTTGAAACCATCGACATGAAATTATGAGCTCAGAAAAGTTGAGTCGATTTTAGTCTCTTGTATTGTCAAAATGTCGAATGCATTAGTAGTTAGCCATAGTCGAACCTCATCGAACTTGTTTTGCAGGCTGTTAATATTGAGGCAGGCAATAACACATTCTTTTCTGTGCTCGATTCTAATGTCTTTTATCTTGGCTAGGACTTCGTGGGGAACGACCGATTCGACGTCGCGCTCCTCGTCTCCGCAATTGCTCTCGTCCAAAGTGAATGAGCCAGTTTCATCAAAGAAAGAGTGCCATAGTTTAGGCAGAGAGCAGAAAGCACATGTCCATTCCAAGTCGGGATGTTGTAGGTAGTATTTGAACCAGGTAACGGTCAATTTGAGACATTTTGCGTGGGACCAAGTATCACAAGACGAGCACAAAATGGCGTCTTGGTTCTTTCTCACTGGTTTGCTACACTCGCCACATGGAAACTTGGGCTTACCTTTGCCTTTCGCAGGGCCAGGGTTCGACAATATATCGCCGCAGATGGGTAGGTCCCGTTGTATTTGGAAGGTACCCGCGCCGTTCGTGCTGTACTGAACTCTACCAGCGAGATATCGGCTCGCTCTAGAACGACGTATGGAAGGAGCATTGACGACATGCTTTTCTAGAAAGAACGCGTGTGAGGCCTTGAATCTGCGTTCTATATGCGAATACGGACAGATAGAATCCTTATATTCAAAAGTTAGGTCAGGTAATACCCGAATAATAACGCAGAGGGCAAGAATCAAGCCAAAGTTACGAGCACTCAACATTCCGCCACTCGCCACACTCGCCACAATTCTATGAATGGAATCCTAAAGTGTGACCAATCAAATGAAAGCTACTGAGCAGTACTTTCCTGTGGTGCTGTTTATTCAGACACTCCTTTTCTTCTTTTGTAATGTTATAACTGACCATCCAACAACAGAGGGCACATTCGTCGATGAAATGGGGGTCGGCGGTTTTCTTAATATATTGCCAGGGCGACATGTCTTGGCACAATAAATCGCGCACATAGCGCAATGAAAGTTTATAGGGAAAATCTTTGTTTTTCTTTCTCCGCAACCACCCGTCTATCTCGTCAATCAATGCCATTCTGACATTGTAGCGGAGCAGGTCGGCCGTTGTCATGGCTTACCCACCCCATCCCTTTCTCTAATACGACTTCAGGCTGCTGGTGGTGTAAGGTTTCACAACACTTCAGGTTTGAAGAACGGGTTATTCTCTTCCTCCATTGCCGCCAGAGCCGCTTCTTCTCCTGCAAGAACCAAGAGAACAGCTCCAACAGTCTCTGGAGATACCCCTGTCGCCCACATCTCGAAGAGCATCTCTTCCAGCAGGTCAATCTGCTCCATCTTACCCTGAAGATGTGCTTCTCTAATAGGGTTGCGCCATGCTTACGGGGGACACCCCTCTCTAATAGACCGACCCGCGTGTGCTCAAACCCTTTGTTTTAGTATGGGGGGCCTTTCTTTAGTTTGTTGCTGGAGTAGTAGTATCGGAGTCTAATGAATACTACCGGAGCGCAACTAAACCCGACGAGTGTGGTTTCGGGATTTTACACCCTCCGAAGTGAAACGAGGAGGGTGTAAAATCCCGAAACAAGTGCGAGGAGGGTGTGTTGCGCGGAGGTGGTATTCATTAGACTCCGATACTACTACTAAGCTTGCCCTGATCCTTGTAATTGCCACCCGAACTTGCAACTACAAGACAAAATTATGGCCGCAATTAGCCTTATTCGTTAAGAGAGATTTCTAAGTTTCTAATTTTAATTGTGTAGGTTGAATAACATTGAACGCGACTGAAACTTAAGACGTTTTGATAACGATGGCTGAGGTGGCTATGAGATATTAAAACTATAAGCCCCAATTGTCATCTAAAACGAATTTCTCCGTAATTAAATTAACACCACTCCATCAAATATACAAGTCATGAAAATGGGTACCCAAGGGCTGTTTGGCTCTTCTGATAAGATTAGAAATTAAACTCCACAGAACTGAGTTTCCTTAAACCTTTTAAGACTTTCTCGTGTAGCCACTCATACATGGCTAATTGTATAAGACTCAATTTCACCACACTGGTTTGGGTTACAATTAAACTCAAAAGATTGCTGTAAATTGCCGTATTACGGCAATTTACAGTGACTTTTCTTGTCATTTCAACAAGGCGTTTGCCCATTTTGGGGTTTTGTTATTGTAAAAACACATTTACTGTGGAACAGCTCGCATGCTGCTTGTTGTTCCACAGTCACTTTGACAATGTTATGACGCAACTTATGGTAACTTAGGCCGGTTTAAACGGTTTCAACATTTCACCAACATTCGTTCAACAAAATTTGAACGAATGTTGGGCAAATGTTGGAAGAAGAAACAAAGTTGTGCGGAGGCCGTTCAAGCGGTTCCAACATTGCGCTAACAAAGGAACCAACACTTTGAGAAACTCGATTGAGAGGATATAAGAACTAGAAATCAGACTCTCCCGTGCAGATTTTGCGGCCTGATATGAGAATGCGCGTGAGTAGTATACTATGTTAAAATTTAACCTCGTTGGTGTCTTCCCCTGTCTTCCCCTATCTTCCTGAACACTAATAAGTGTCTTCCTCCATACTAATAAGTGTCTTCCTCCATACTAATGATTGTCTTCCTGCATATATAATGAAGTGGATAGGTTTGCTAATGAGCGTCACTCTAGTACAATAGCAACAATAGACCTGCCCAGACTTGCCCGATCTCTTTTAACCCTGATTGGTCAGTAAAGAATCTATTATGTGTTCAAAATAAAAGCGGGTAGTTTAACGAGTGCGTCATTCCTTCATTCAACTTGAGCAAAGCGTATTTTTCAAAGATGGTTCCAAACATGCAAGTCGAATCAACCAGTAATGTTGTAACTCAGTTGAAAGCATTAAAATACAGGAAATTATTTGTTGTGTGACATTAAACCTCAGTCAGAAGAACTTAAACTGATCCATCAATTCGAAAAACCGCTTGGTTCTGACTGATCTTTTATTAAGCGATAGTTCCGTTCACACAACCAAAACACACACATGACAGAAATTTTAACCGAAAACTCTCTGGGCGTTTTCCATTTACCAAAAAATTCCGGAAATTTCGATGGGAAATGACCATCGGTGAAGAACGTGTTCCATTTGACAAACGTTCCATTCATTCCCAGGCTCCACACTTTCCCGCTAAACTTCCAAATGGCAACGACGAAACTGTAGAGTTGTCTATGTAAGAAGGTCTTCTAAATTGAGAAGGCGATGATGACACTCCTATCCTCGCAGCGGTTGCAGCTTATATGAGGCGCGATCATCGCCAAAACAAAAGATTTTTCAAAAAGATATTGCCACAATATTTCATCGATGAATATTTACAAGCCACTTCAGGGCGACTCGAGGCGGACCCTTGAAGCTTAGTGCAGGGAAATGAAGCCACTGGAAGATTCCTCAGCGATACTCTTATTGGTTGTATGACAAAGCCGAACTCTCACGCCTACTGTGAAAGGAAACTAACGAAAGACATTGTTTAATTTCAGATGCAAAGTATTACGCGGGAAACAACGAATCGGAACAAGCTTACTCAAAGAACCCTCGGGAAAAATTTAATGTTTTCTCCAATAAATTCTGCTTACCATTGGTATACATCACACAATTGTGATTCATTAACGTATGAAGATCGGGTGCTAGTCCATGACACACGGGGCATTCGTATAAAACTATTCGAGGTGACCGAAGAAGGAGCCGCCATCTTACCAAAGATATGGTCGTGAAAGACCTGGAACTGGTGAAACCTTGTGAAACTCGTAAATGGAACACGCATTTTCCATCGGAAAGTTTCCAACGGGAAAACAGGACTACCTTTTCAGAAGTTCCGTTTATTTCGAAAAATTTTCATTGGAACGAACCAAAAACATGTGTTCCATTTACATCCCAACCGGAATTTCCAGAATTTCTTGGTAAATGGAAAACGCCCTCTATTTCAATCCCGACTGGTTGTTACAAAACTGGGTTCTCTTCTATCTCAATACAGAATTTCTCGATAGTAGTATAGTGTTTGGGGGTACCAGATCAAAAATTAATTTAGGGGGTGTTTTAGCAAAATGATCTCGTATTTCGGAAAAACTATAGTTTATTAAAAAATGCGTGACATTCTCGGAAAATCACCAAGCGTGACATTCTCGGAAAAACAGGAAATGAGTCATCCCCTATAGCTATTATTTCTCACGTGGAACCATCCGATGTTTATAATTTGTTGAAGCAATTAAAGATGCAGAAAAAAAAATAGCAAAACTGGTGGCCACCAGAACCTCTCATGAGGGACTTAATTTGGAATTTGAATCACCACCCGTCCCTCATGAGAGGTTTTTTTTTGTTTTGTTTTTTTTGAATTCCCACCTCCACACCACCAGAGCACTATCATTTATGTCTTTCCCACCTCCACTCCGCTCTGGCCCTATCAGACCCTCTTGGGGCCAATTATTGTTTTTTTCACCCTCCGGCTTGAGATTGAACCGGCACTTCTGACAAGCCGAAGCTTAACTATAGCTCTACCCAACAATCCGACACCATCTCAGGGTGATTTTTTTATTTTTTATTTTTTATTTTTTTTTTCGTTTTTTTAACCCATGGAATAACGGCGGGGGTTTTTCGTTATTCCACGGGGTGGCTTATATACATTTCGCTAACGAAAGGCCCCCGCTTTTTCCAATCGTTAGATACTCTGTATACAAGCCACTCTTTATCTGTGTAAAACAACCCTTATATTTGTGTTTGTATTTTCATTTTTATGCTTGTGGTACATAAATGAAATTTTCAAAGATAAAAAATAATACGCATGTGTAAAAAGCGAAAAATCTAGAATCCCCTAAACATAGTGACGTAGTTTGTATGACTCATTCGAAAGGGAAACCCCCCGACAAATGTTCCTGTCACATATGCTAATTCTTCGGGTAAAGGGTCAGAAAGAGGGCAGCATTTTAAATTAAATATACAACAAAACTCACAATACTATCCTGAACTGGGCAAATCAGTGGGTTTGAGGCGATAAAAACACCGCAACAGCTAGATTCCATAATGTCCATATGCATAGCTTGTCACGCCATTATCATGAATATACCGCTTGTCGTCAAAGCAGCTGAGTGATACTTTATTTATCTCATAACTTCCAAGTTGATGGTTCTGACTTCTGATTGTTTTCATTCTATGATGCAACTGTTTATTATTGAATAGAGTGTCTTTATAATTTTCATGTTTGATTTTATTTTTGATTATGTTCTTTTTTATTCCTTTTGCTGTTTTTCCTCCATTTTGGTTATCTTTCATATAGCTATACATTTTCGATCGTAGACCGATGAATTCACAAATTGGAACTCCTGCAGCCTCATCTTTGAATTTACCAATCACTTTTTTATTCGTCTTATCGAAATATGGAGAGCATTCTGGGTAGTCGCTGTTGTCAAATTTATTTTTATCCTTCCAGAAGTGTCTATAGACGTCTTGGGTTTCAATTTCATAGGTCAGTGAGTCTGTGTCTGTGAAGAGCAGCTTGGCCTTGTTACCGTACTTTTGTTTAATGTAGTTGTAATGGAAATCGTACATCAGTGTCTTGCTAAGGTCTAGAATACACATCCCCACGTATGCTGGCCGGTTTAAAGTAAGTGTTTCTTTTATCTTATGAACAGCTACTAGATTTTCATCGAAGATTTTACTGCTAACATAAGTGGGTTTACTAGCTAATTTCAATAGCTTCTTCTCATCAGTCACCAATCTGACGTCTACTCGCTTTCTGAGGTTTTCCATCGTTTTTCCAAATACACTGTTATTCATCAGCTTGAAGAAGTCTTTCTCAAAGGCATTTTTTGCGCTAGTTCTTTTCTGAGTGTTGAAGTCGATGTACTGTCTGAGCCACGCGGACTGATTGAACTCTAACACTCGATGGACTTTAGTTATTTTCAAACCGAGATCAGTATATAATTGGAGGTTCCTATAATGGAGCACGTATTTTTCTTTGTTGCTTAATGTTGGTATCAGCTTATGTACCAGACCAGTTGATATTTTATATTTCTTCGCGATGTTTTTACAATAATCTGATAGCATGTCCCCAGTCACTTTGACCTTTTCCGGTCCCAGTGGATAGTCATTGTGAAGATCATGCAACTCCTGGGGGTATTCCAGATCAACTTCCAGAATCAAACCCTTTGCACTATCTTCTTTATACTTAGCCAGGTTGAGATTATTCATTTTATTCTCAGTCATCCATCTGAATCCGCCTGTTGGTAAATATTGACTCATAGCCCAACCATACAAATTATTAGCATCAAGATACATGATGTACTTCGAGGGCGCCTTCTCGTCATACTCTTTCATGTATTTATTATTTGCTTTACCGTAACGGTTGGCAATACAGCTGATACCACCGCGCAGACCCTTTTCAATGAACTGGAACATATCAATATCAGTCATCAATTCTAGTTTAATGTCAGTCATTTTAAGCATGGCGTCCCATGATAAACCGGGAGATGTGAAATAGTGACACGGGTCCAGTTTATAGTACTCAAGGCATGTTTTTCTGAAGTTTTCAAATACATCAGCCAGTAGGAGTACATCTGTTTTAAGGTACAGGTTATGATAATCGCCCATATTTTTGATTGAGAATGTATTCCACACATTTTGAGCATGCGCATAGTCTTCATCTGATATATGCTCATCACTCAATATACTGTAGAATTCTTCTTTTGACGGCAGCTTTTGGTTAAATTTATCGAAACTATCCATATAGTCATAAGGATAAACACCTTTTTGCGCCATCAAATTAAGATCATTTCCCTTGAACTCTTGTGAGGTGTATTTTAAGGCTTCTTTTGGTAGATTGCCTACAAGTTTTTCCAAACTGGAGCTCATGAATTGGAAGCTATCAATGAAGGTCAAGTGATTGCCAAGCATGAAAGCCATATACTTCTCCATGTTATTTGGGATAGCATTGATATTCATTTGACAGTCTTCACCTTTCTTGTTTTTGTAAGTGTGCTTCTTAACAATGGCTCCAATCTCCTGCATAATAAAATGACTATCATAGCCTCTTAGATTGTGAAATATGACTGGTATCTTTATTTCATCTGGTTCACTCTGAGTTTGAGATTACAATCTTGGTGAGCAGAACCTCTATACTTGCCGGTAATATGACAATGATCTCGAACTCGGATATCTTTGTCAGTGTATTTTTTATCACAAATGTGACAAACTTTGGCTTTTTGGAACTTCTCTTCATCATCTTTAGTCATTTTCAATGGTTTGTTAAAATTTTTTTCCACAACATTCTTGCAATATTTGACTTCCTCCAGCATAGCTTCCATAAATTTGTACACAGCCTTTTCACCCCTGTATATTACTGCTGGTTTGCTGTATTTATCATCATAACAACAAACTACTTTATAGCCGTAGCCACAGTCAGTATGTTTCTGATAAGCCTCTGTTATGATTTATCACTGTTGGGTTGGCAACCGTGTATTTTTTCAGTGATGGCCTCAAAATCAGCATAGATCACAAATGGTACCTGCTGTTGTTTATGAAAGTTGTTGAATTTCAGTATGTTGTTATCTTTGTTTGGCATTTTTATTGCCTGTGTGCCATTTACTTGCATGCAGTTGTCCTTGTGATCATTCAACACCCTTTCAGAGCTGAAGCATTGAAGACAGTGCATACAAAAGTGTTTTCTTTCTTTGTGCTTTGTTTGATTGTACATAAACTTATTGAAATCTTTGATTAGCACATATGCTTGTTTTCATTTTCAGTTATTAGAAGCAGATTCAAGCAGTCTTCATATTTCTCTTTTGAAACAAAAACTGGATATGGCTGTCTATTCTCATAACCAAAAACATTGATGTTGATCTCATTTTGTTTCTCTATCTTGTTGTAATGCTTGGTTGCAACTGGGAATTCAACCCCTGAATAATCTAATGTATTGACAAATTTTCTGTCAGTCTTCTTTATTCTCTGTGGGTATTTGTCTTGAGGATTCAAGTGCCTGATATGACACCACATGAAGCACAGATCATCATCATTCTTTATGTTAATCAAACCCTTTGCACTGTTTCTGAGTTCATTCGGTAGTTTAATGTATGAGTAGCCCTTCATTGGCGCATATTTCACAACATTGAGGTAATGGCTGTCAACAGATTCAATTGTCCAACCTGAACCTTCAGATACCCAAACTGCAATCTTATTCATTATTTGGTCTTTTGACAACTGTAGTGATTCAGTTACTTCCAGATTATTCACAATTGTTTGAGCTGCACTGTTGAAATATGCTGTTTTAAACTCTAATTGTCCGTCAGTCATTTTTGCAAATGTTACCTTGAGTGTTTCAACAAATTTGAGACCTTTAATTTCATTCAACAATTTTATAATATTATATGCAACAGCCTTTCTTGTGTTTTGCAGTTGCGCAAGCGGGTCTTTGTTATTTTTTATACTGATTTCATAAGACTCAGTGAAACCTTTTAAAGCTTTCTCTGTTTGTACAATCTTAGTCCTTGGTGCAGGCGTTGGTTTCTGAATCACCTGTTTGGTTCTGGGGGCTGGGATCGGTCTCTTTTTCAATTGTTCTATTTCTTCCAACCATTCTTTTGGTGGTGCTGGTAATCTTTTTCTTTCGAAGTAATCAACCAATTCTTTCACAGTTGGTCTTTTCGTCCTTGGGGCGGGAATCGGCCTGACAGTCCTAGGTGCAGGAATTGGTCTTGTTCTTGGTTTAGGCACAGGTTTTGTGTCATCAACTATAATAATTTTTGGTTTCTGTTGCTTCAACAACAACTCGATTAGCTTAGATTTGCTCAATTTTTTAAGACTTTTCTTGTCCATATTACTACTAGTTTCGATAATTTTTTCCATTTATGATATATCTGTAGTTATTATTTCTTTAAAACATTTCCGTCTGCGTTTAAATATGGTTGAGAATTCAATTGATCCAATTACTGGATCCTTTTGAATTGTAATTATTGAAGAATATTTTTTTGATGTTTTTTTGTTTTAATATGACAAGATTTCCCTGCCATTGTGTAGTTACGTCCTGTCTTACATATGTTACAGAACCATTCTTTATTTAGCATGTACGATGTTTTATGATTCTTCCGTTCTTCTGCGGTGAATACTTTCGGCCTTCCTCGACCTCTTTTGACATTTTGATTCTCCATAATATATAGTTATATAAATTATTTTTTTAAATATCTTTCTCTTCTTGATAAGTATAATTTGCTTTCTTCCATGTGTTTAGTTATTTCATGAATCAAGTCTTCGAAACTATTGCTCATGATGTATTTGCAGTTGTTTTTCTCATACATTAGCTTCATATCAGACTGTTTGTCTGACACTTTATACACACCTGTAGGGCTTTTAAATTCAAGACAAAGAGCACTGTGTTTTCTTGTGGGATTCATTAGCATTAAATCACACTGTCCAGCCATATATCCTTTCTTATAACTTCTGATTCGCATGTTTGAGCTTATTTGATTTTCACCTAATCCCGCCACCATTAATGCACCTTCATATTTCTTTCTGATGAATGACACAATCTTGTAGTGCAGATCATCTTCACTTTCAATCATCAGCATATTATTGCTTCTGTCATTGAACTGATTGTAATACCCCTGTTTTCTGATTAATGGCAACACTTTAGATGTAACCCAATGTTTAAATTTTGCTGCTTCCTGTTTTTTAGAGGACAGTATTAGTGAATAAAATCCTGATTCATTTATAAAAAAACATTTGAAAGTTTTTTCAATGGCCTCAGCACGAGGTAACGTTTTGTTACATCGTGAATCAGTGGCCTCAGCACGAGGTAACGTTTTGTTACCTCGTGAATTTATGCTGATTTTGTGGTCTCTTAAGATTCTATCATCAGATAAAACATGATCCTTGATTGCTTTTTGTGGATTTTTATAGTCAAGAATAGAAGCTATGTCTCTACCTCTGAACCAAATCTCATTGTTGTCATCAAGATAACAATCTATTGATACATCCAATTCTTTATTATTGTAGGAATATTTTTGCATTTGTATATTATAGTAATTTATTTTTTATTTTTAATTAATTTTCGACCTGTGTTTTAAATAGCCAGGAACAATAATATTCTTGGCTACCATGAGCAAATAACAGCTTTTTACTGTAGGGTCTACATATATATGTTAGATAATTTTCTTTATAATATGTCTTTTAAATCCTTGAACGGTATCCAACTGTTGAAGTCATCACTATATCCCTTCCACTTCACCAAAGCTTGTTTCTTCTTGTAATCTCTGCGAATGACTTTATCAATACGGAATACATCCTGTCTGGCTTTCAATAATTCAGCTTCATAAAAACTCCCTTCAATATCTTCTCCTCTAAGATCTTTTAGTTTGTATGTTATTGGGTTTGTATATTGGATTTTATCAACTGTAAACACTTCTTCAGTCCAATTTGGTGTATAGCCCTTGTCGAACACATTCCGTTTATACTTAGATATTCGGACCTTGTCACCTATTTTGAATTTCGGTTTCTGTTTTAATGTTTTCATATCACCATACAAATTGAAGTAAACAGTTCCTTCATTCCTCTTATCAGATGCTTCAACGGGTGTCATCTTTGTGCTTGAATGTTTGGTATTATTATACTGTTTCACTAATTTTGGTAACATGTCTAAATACTGTGTATTACCTTGAACAGTGAACTGCTTCCACATTTTGGACTTCATTGTCCTATTCCATCTTTCAACTACTGATGACTTCTCTTCATTCTCAGTTGAGTACATCTGTACACTATGTTTCTCTAGCAAGTCCTTCAAGTGTTTGTTGTAAAACTCTTTTCCCTTGTCGACCCATAAATACTGTGGTTTTCTGCCTTCCTTGAATATTGATTTGAATGCTTCAGTGACAGATTCACCTTTCTTATCCTTCAATGGGACAATCCAACCATATTTGCTGAAGACATCAATGACCATAAGAAGATATCGATAACCTTTATTCCATTTACTGAACTGTTGCATTTCAACTAGATCACTTGCCCATATTTCATCAATTTTATTTACAATCACACGCCGCCGAGTGAAATTTCGTTTTATGGGTGCATGTAATTCATCAGCTAGTTTTTCTTGCCAGTTTTCTTCACTCGACGGCTTTTTCCGTTTTTTGAAATGCCGAGACCAAGTTTCTGTTTTTTGTCAATTAAGAATCTGGCTGTTTGACCCCATTTTGGCATCTCACCATATGGTATTTGATCAAGTGACTCGACCATTGTTCTATCACAATCACCTTTATTTTTTCCCATATCATAACAAATATCGTGGTAAGCTGCTATTTCATCTACTTTATTGTAAGGTAGGACATTCCATTTTAACACCTCTCCAGTCAATGGATCATATTCCAGTTGTTCATCCAATGGATTATAAGGGCCCATATATTTATACTTACTTGGAGTCCAACCTGCTTTTGGTTTAGGAAGCTTGCCAATAACCTTATGAATATCAATAGCACCACCACGCGTATAATCAATACCCTTGATATCTGTTTTATGGGTTTGTCTCTTATCAGCACGCTTTGGACGTATTTTTGTACTTAAATCAAATAATGCTTTTTTTCCAACTGAACTAATAGCTGGCTTTGCTAGGGAAAGTCCTTTGTCAATTAAATACTGTTGATTTTTTGGATTTCTGAGAGCTTCTGAAGCGTAATATCTTCCAGCTTGCAATGCCTTTTTACCAATCATTGGAGCCGCATGACCAAGCAAATCTAATCCAGTTGTTAATAATGTTGATCCTATGCCCGCCCCTTCAGACGGGCTAATTAGTTTCCCCGATTTCTGACAAATTTAGTCTTTGTGATTCCACATTCAGCACAAGTACATTTCATCACAGTTCGACCATTTTTAGTCTTCTGATATCTTTCACTTCCTGGTACACATTCAGTGACTTTCTTCTGTTTGACACAATAAGACTTCATATACCAATAGGTTAGATATTTTCGAAGTAATCTATAATGAATCTGTGATTGACTCTTGTGTCTGTTGGATCAAATTCAGCATTATGTATTGTATTAAGAATGGATCTCCCATTTTGTCTCTCGAGAAGATAGTACAAACACCAATATCCACACAATACTGAATCCCTTTCTTGTATCTCATCTCCAGAGTATTCAAGTTGTTTTCCACTTGTTGTCATGTATTTCTGTACTTCTGTTGGCATCATTAAACCAAATGAGTCAAAGTATTCACAGTATCTATCACCAATTCGATAACATACCCAGTGAGTACCAGGTCCAATCTGACTGTCGAGATTGACTATCCCACATTCATTGTTTCTCATCAGGTTCGGCAGATTGTCTCTTGAAAATACTCCTCTAAAATGTTTTATTCCAAGTTGTTTAACCCAATTGATTAAATCAAAGTTGGATAAGGGTTTATTTATTTACAAAATGGTTCCTAGTATGGGGATTGAATTGAATGGACTGTTTTTGCCTAGTAGAAGTCCTTTTCCCTTTGTCTTTTTTTTTTCATTCCATAACCGATTGGAACGTGAACATCTAATGACCGTCTTGGACGGCTGCTTTCAACATGCAATCCTTTTCCAGTTAATTTTCTAATTGCTTCTATGGCCAAAGGAATTCCAATACTGGCGAGTATTGTTCCAATACCCTTTCCAGTCTGCGCTTTTGTTGGTTTGATAACAACGTCTCCACCATACTGCATTTTTTGAATAATATCTGCCATCTGTCTCGTATTCAATAAATTTCCTACATTCAATAATTGGGATAAATTGGCATTAGGAATAAGAAATCCTCCACTTTGTTTCTTCCCAAATAGTTTATCAACACCGAGACTTGCTAATGAAGAAAGAGCACCTGTAGCCAATGCTGGAGCCGCTTTAGCTACTGCTTTACCTGCATAAGGCAATAGTCTTGTTCCAAGTGAAAAAAGACTGGACCAAAGAGAACCTCCTTACTACAACAGCTTTTCTGATTTGATTTTTTGATATCTTGATGTCTGAACCTTTTCCTGATCTACTTGATTTAATCAGTTTGTTGATTTGTCTTTTGGTCAACATTAGTTGATCATTTCCAGACAATTCACTATGTGTCAACCTGATTGTTACAGGCGAATTTGTTGCATAAGCTTTTGCTAGCTTTTGTTTCTGACCTTGTGAAAGTTTCACTCCATGAGGATGATAAGTAGTCATATAATATATGTTTATACTAAATTGTATTTAATACAAACAATCATTTAATTTAATTATTTAATTTATTCAATTTATTTAATTTATTTAATTATTTATTTAATTATTCCATTTACATTGATCTCAGAATTAATTTTCCATCAGTCTTTCTCATCTCAATATCCTGTTCATAGAGCACCAGTGCATACACACTGTAATCAGCATTTGTTCCATCACTCAAAGTGTATTTGAAAGTCAGTTTTGTCATTCCATCTTTGATATCCTGTTTCTGTTTCGTCAAATCAAAATAAATGAAAGGGAATATTGTACCAAAGTTTCCTCTTGTGAGAAGGGTACTTTCACTGAAATCATTTACAGCTTGAACATATTTCAAAACATCTCTAAATACTCTTGTTGGTTCTGTTGAGGGTTTATAATGAACCTCTGGATAATCATTTCCATTGCCAACCTCAAGATAACAATCATTCAAAGTTCGGTTATTTGCAACTGAAAAGGTGTTATAGAGAAATTTATTGGCTGTCTGAGACGAATCATTGGCATCATTGATGATGAATACAAAAACATGCCTGGGTTTGTTTATTCCTGTGGAAATACGGAAATTGGCACTCTGTTGTCTTGTTGAATTGCCTCTCTCAACCATTTCTCTCATGTAAGTCCACTTTCTGTTGTCAAGATACTTGCTCATGTATAAGGACTTTCCCGTAGAATTAAAAATAATACGAGGAACAATTAGCTGGAATTTAGTTAGTACCACACGACATTCATCAGTAGCTTGCCAAATCAAATTGTCATCACTCTCAAGTGTCAGGTTCACCTCTACTTTTGAGTTAGGCATGAGTTCATCCCAAAAGCTCTTGAAAAAACCGTATCTGTTCAATGCTATCTCTGCATTTACTTCACCATTTGCACCATTCAACAGTGCTTTGCGAGCTGCGAAACCTTTGTTATAAGTAGCAACCTGAGCAACTCTGTTTTCAGCTTCTCTGTTGTCGTCAAGATAGAAGAACTCATTGGTCCCCTGACTTACAGCATAACCCTGTGAATACTCAAGCAAAGACTTTATATTTGTGGCTTGGTTGGCATCTCTGCACTCATAAACATCAATACCATTCATTTTTACATTAAGAGTGTTTATAAGAGCGTGAACTGAATTAACAATACCATTTCGATCTGCAGCAGTAATGTGGTCTCCATCTGCAAGCTTTTTTACAATGAAATCAACATTCAAACGGGCATTGTACCAATCAAATGGTGTAGTCTCTCCACTGTTATCAACAACGAATCGATAACCTGTTTTCCTCTGATGAGCATTGTTTGCTACTACAGTATTAAGTGCTGTCTCTAGTTCGAACACTACATCTTCATGTCTTTCGATATATTTTGAGTCACGATAGTTTGACATATATTATTGTGTTAGATAAAAGTTATTTTATTTTACGTGGTCGACCTCTCTTTCTTTTGATTAAACCACCAGTCTGGCTCACACTCTCAGTTCCACTCTTGTTTCCACTTTTTCTCTTTTTCAAAAGTTCTATGATTTTGTCACCAGCTTTTTTGCCAGCATGTTCACCAATTGTTGTGGCTGCTTTTTTTCCAGCTGTTTTGATCATATCAGTCACAATACCTTCACCATGTTGTTCATATTTTTTAAACTCAAACCGTTTCATATACTATTAGGTTTTATAATTCCACACCTCTCAAGAATAACTCAATATACCAATCTATCCCATTTAAATCAACTGGCTGTCTAGAAGAATCAGTGACATAAAAACGTATTGAGCTGATTGTGTGTGTTGAGACAGGATTCCATGAAAGAAAACGAGGTTTGTAAGTGAAAGGTAAACTTCTAACGAGATCTGTGACTGGTATAACTGCGATTGTATTTGTGCTATTGCCATCAACAATGCTATCTATCACCGTATCACAATTGATATAAATTTCATCTACTCCTCTTGTAATATCAGGTAGATTTGTTCCATATTCTGTGGCTGAAACTAATTTTGAATCGAAACCGATAAGTTTTCTGAAATCAAGATTTCTCAGATCCACTCGATAGTTTTCATCAAGTTCAATCAAAATGCGATATGTTGACAAAACGAAATACATGTTAATACCATACAGGAATTTTGATTTGTCTGTTTCAGATGGATTCAGTACATGGCTATTTTTACTCATATACTCATGAATGTAACTATTGATATCGTCGTATGAATACATCCCGTCAACGAATGTTATTGTTTCCCAGTTTACACCTTTGTCATAGCTGTATGTCATATTGATAACATTCACAGCCATTTCATATTTCAAATCATTCGTTAATTTAAGAGGTGTATTGAATCTTTTTTCAAAATCATGACTCTTACTAACACCAATTTTGTCTCTGTTTTTACTGTTGAATCGTAATGAAATTTCTGTCATATACTTTTACATTAGATATTTCCTCATTATTTTATTCAACTCACCGGTTTTCAGGATTCCCAGTCTGTTCAATGTATGCAATATTTTTGTGAATTCATTTTGAACATTTTTGCTGTTGTTGCCGGCTGAAATAGATCCACCAAGCAACTGCAGTCTTGAAAGCATGTCACCCAAAAATGCATCCCTTGAACCCATTGTACCTCTTCTCCTTCCCATGCCTGAACCAATAGTTGATGCACCTTCCTCAACGGCGCCAATTCTTTTTCGGTACTTTTGCATTAGTTTGATCCTTTGAGTCAATTGATATATCTTTTCTTTATTTTTATCCCTATTTGTTTTGGTTGTTGATAGATGAGCTTTTTGTCTTCCAAGTTTTTTGGTTATTTCACCAATATTTCTGTTATACTCATCGATGTCGATTGTACCATCCATTATCCTATTTAAAATTGTTGTTGGAGGAGACAATTCATATTCCTGTAATACCTTAACCTCATCAAGTGAGAAACCTTTGTCAAGATTTGACTTATACTTTGGTTCTGTTTCAGTCATCATTTTAGGTTTGTAATCAATTGGTAATGTTGTTTTCAAAGGTACTGATTCAGGTAACGTGTTTAATAGCATAAGATCTTCAAAACCAGATGTCAAGGCTTTTTGATTTTTTTTCAACTGTTCAATGACTTCATCCTGTTTTTTGTCGACACTTTCTTTCACACTCTTCTGGACATCAATAGAGGGTTTCAGTAATTCTGATGTTGTATCATATGCATCCTGTTTTCTGTTTTCATAAGTCTTGATAACCTCACGAACTTCTCTAGTTTTATTTCCAGCTTCAATTCCACTTTTTAGAAGCCTTTTCATACGTTCTATATCCATATACAATTGTGTTAGACTAATCTAAACTATTAACATATGGAAATTCCAAATTATGATATCATTCAGAATTCAAATAATTCATTCAGACAGTTGTATCCGTATATGCCAAAAGATACATTTAGAATGTTATTGGCTGGTAATTCTGGATCTGGAAAGACAACATTGTTCATGCATCTGATTATGGAACCGTTGGTCTATTATGATCAGATACATCTTTATGCAAAAAATTTGGATCAAGACAAGTACAAATATCTTCGGAAAGTAATGGATGAAATAAGCAGTCACATTGGATATCCTGCCTTGGTTTGCAGTCAAGAAGAGATATTGCCAGTTGAACAAATAAAAGACACAGATTTGCAGCGATTGGTTGTTTTTGATGATTTTGTCACTGACAAGAAACAAGATCAGATAATCAGCTATTTCATTCAGGGGAGACACAAGAACTGTTCAGTCATATATCTCACACAATCATTCTATGGCTGTCCAAAATCAATCAGACTCAATTGCAGTCACTTCTGCATTTATGATTTCCCATCCTCAAGAGAAAGGAACTTGATTGCACAAGAACTTGGAATAGACAAGAAGAAATACATTGAAGCAACCAAGAAACCATATTCCTTCTGTTATGTTGACAAGCCGATGAAGACAATCAAGAGAAATTTTTATGGTGCAGTTTAATCTAATCTAATATTATATGGCAACATACAATCCAAATCCAGATACATATGAAATGATTCCTACAAAAGGTAAAAAAGACAACAATGGCAACAATGACAACAATGGCAACAATGGCAACAATGGCAACAATGACGACAATGGCAACAATGGTAATTGATAGAACAAACTTTCTGTGTTATCTAATCTAATATTATATGGGAGTTTTTAATTCTCCACAAAATCAAGATAAAACAAAAACTGGAACTGGTGAAAGAGGTCCAGCTGGTCCAATTGGTCCCAAAGGTGATAAAGGTGATAGAGGCCCAAAAGGTAATACAGGTGCAATTGGTCCACGAGGAGCTGCTGGAGCTGTTGGTCCCAAAGGTGATGGATTCAAATTAACACAAGATGGTAATTATGACATTGAAAACAAAAAAATTAGTAATGTAGCAGACCCAACTTCTAACAAAGATGCTGTTAATATGAGATACGTCAACGATGCTGTTTTATCAATTGAAGGAACACGTGTTAATCCATTTAAATTTCTTCTTGAAGATATATCAAAAACAACTATTCTTAGAAATGCAACTAATCTACAATTTGAAGAGTATAATAAAAGCTCATACAATATCAATAAAAAATCATTGTCTTTTGTGATTCCTTCTGCTGGTCTTACAACTGTTCTTCGTTTTGATCTGACACAATTCGAAGTTTCAAAGTACACTTTAGTTGTTGAGTTTTATACAGATGGTAATCCAAATAATGCAACAGTTGATGATGACGCGTTGTCATCTAATTTAATTGAAAGAAAGGATTCAATAAAAAGAGCATTTCCAAAGACTCATCTTGTTGATGGTTATCTCAAAAGAATATTCTTCCTTAAAAAAACAAGTCATGGTTCCACATCAATGGAGTTATTGTTGATCTCACCATATTTATCAAATAATGCCAAACATCATGTCATAGTTTATGGTGTTTATGGATTTTCTAATATCATTTTATCACATATTCACGACCCAGCTTTTGAAATAGAAGAAGGAAGAATTGTATTTAATAATGAGGTTAAAATGAGTTTTCATAGAATAGTCAATGTTGCACGCCCTATACTTCCACAAGACTGTGCAACTAAAAAATACGTTGATGATGGTGTAAGAGGTAAAGTGAGTACAACATATCTCAATAATAACTTTGTGAAAAAAGATGGAAGCGTTGCAATGACTTCTGATTTGAATCTTGGAGGTAACAAATTGACTAATGTAGCAGCGCCAACAGCAAACAATGATTCAGCCACAAAGGGGTATGTTGATACTGAAATTGCTGGAATTACTGGTATTGATGTTTCTCCATTTCTTAAAAAAATGGAAGTGTTGCAATGACTGGTGATCTTGACATGGGAGACAATAAAATAACAAATGTTGGATCTCCAAACTCTGATAAAGATTCTGCCAACAAAAAGTATGTTGATGACCTTGTTCTTTCAGCATCTGGTACTCAACGCAACCCATTCGCTTTTCTGTTAAAAGACATATCCAAGTCTTCTGCAGTCAGTGGTGTGGAAAACCTCCAAATTGAGAATTTTGACAGATCACCTTATCACATAAACAAGTCGTCATTGTCTTTTTTCATCAAACGAAGTGGTAACTTTACATCCAAAATTCGTTTTGATGTTTCATCATTGAGTAATGGACGGTACACATTTGTTACTGAGTTTTACTCACCATCAGATCCAAGAAGTGCTGCAATCAGTTTAACCCTTCCAACAATTAATATGCGTGACGCTGGACTGTCATTTCAAAAAGCTTTTACTAGAACTCCACACGTTGATGGTTATATTAAAATTCTTTTCCAGATAGAAAAAACCAGTGGTGGTCAAGCGACAATACAGGTGGAACTTTCCAGCACAGCTCCTGCGTCTAACACCAAAACACATATCATCGTTTATGGGGCCTATGGCTATCATACCAATTTGTCTTACTTTCTCCATCACCCAGCTTATGAAATCGAAAACGGCCATGTTGCATTTGGCGGTAATGTTGACATGAAATTAAACAAAATCCTCAACCTGCAGGATAACCCCTCAAACCCACAAGATGCTGTAAACAAAAGCTATGTTGACTCTCAAATTGCAAGCTGTTTGAAACGGGACGGAACCGGCGGATATGAAACTTGGAGGGCATAAAATCATTAACTTAAAAGAAGGAACAAATAAAACCGATGCCGTAAATTTAGATCAATTAGAAAAAAGTCATATTTCATCTGCCTCTCATCCAAAGAATGCTTTCAAATATTTGATGAATGATATCGATGAAGTCAGTACTGAATATGGCTTGAAAGTTAATGGATATGTCAATTTACCTCGTTCACCGCATTTGATTTTAAAAAAGGTCATTGATGTAGACTTGAATAAAGAAGCTAATCATATTTACAGAACTAGAATTGGATTTAATATGTACACAACAAAAGATGGAAAATACACTTTCATTCTTGAATGGCTATTTCCTGATTATGAAGGAATGAATCTTAGTAGTGTAACATTCAATGCAACTGGTGGAATTACAATTCATAAAACTGTAGGGAGAAAATTTGATAACAGAAATGAAGATCATTCGAGATATTTATTATGGATTGAAAAACCTTCAGTAAGTTCACCACCTGAATATTTATATTGTACAATACATATTAATGCTAACCCAACTTATCCAAATAAGTGCAAAGTTCATTGTGTTGCATATGGTATTGATTTTGAAGCAGCAGACGTTCCATCAAGTGTTTACGACTTCGCAGAAGCTTATAAAATCATGAATGAAAAAATGCAATTACAAACTGATTTAGATTTGAATGGACATGCCTTGATTAATAATTCATCAAACTTATTTGACGGTCAAAATGGTGAATTGACAATGCTAAATAATATTAATATGAACAGCTTTCTTATAAGTGAGGCTAAACTTGGTGGTGATTTAAATCTGAATGGCTATAGAATTCATAATAATAGTTTGAATCTATTTCGTTCAAGCGTTACAGGTGTAATTATGGAAACAGCTTTAGATCTCGGAGGATTTGCTCTCTATCAGCCAAAATTAGGAGGTGATCTAGATTTGAATGGGAATGGAATAATCGGTCAAATACAATATTTAAATTGCTCTTTTAAAGCCAAACAAGGACATAATAAGAATGTTTTAAAGCCTGTATTGATAAATGGCTCTGATTTTTTAGTCATTCATAACAATAACTTTTATATTAAGAAAATGTATATCATACAAGGAACAAAACCCGGAATATTTTATTTCAAGACAAAAGCTGAAGGTGGTGGGCATTTGCCATTACCAGCAACTATTTATGAACACAGACAATCTTCTTCAAGTAGAAACATCACAACGGTCAATATCAACAAATCATTATCGAGAGGCTATTTTATAATTGACTATTCACATCCCAATAGTGGAGCATTTGATACAGCATTCACACTTGAAGTAGTCATGAATTAATCTAAAATAATGATATATGGGAGTTTTTAATTCTCCACAAAATATATTATATTCTCAAATGGAAGACCAAGCATTAAAAATATTTGCTTAAGCATAAATTTCGTACTTATCATCCTTTTACGATTCTTATTCACCAAAGGAAGGACAGTGTCTATCTCTTCGAATATTTTCAATATTTTACCCTTATCTTTTACAGAAATTTGAAATCTATTCTTACGACATATACCATTTATCACATTTTCAATATGGTACTTCCGGTGATATACAGATTTTCGCTTTATTTTATACATATTATTATGAAAGTCAACAAACTCTTCACACGGAATTTAGACAAACATTTTCACCATCATCGTTAAACATTTTCTGATTATCACAGCAAGTTGCTTTCACACTTTTAACAACTTTGACCAATAGCTGATCACAAAAATAACATGACAATTCTCCCATATTTTTCAATTCATTGTGAATTACTGAATTACTCATTTCTATACTATTATATGAGATTTTATTTTTATGTAACCATCGGATGGTTCCACGTGAGAAATAATAGCTATAGGGGATGACTCATTTCCTGTTTTTCCGAGAATGTCACGCTTGGTGATTTTCCGAGAATGTAACGCATTTTTTTAATAAACTATAGTTTTTCCAAAATACGAGATCATTTTGCTAAAACACCCCCTAAAATAATTTTTGATCTGGTACCCCCAAACACTATACTACTCTCGATGCTATTTGACCTCTCATCTTTGGCGATGAGAGAGAAAATAAATTTGACTTAGCTAACTTTTCTTCCTTTCCGCTCAGTTAGTCACTAATTATTCAAAACTAGTGATCCAAACTGCCCCATATTTGCATACAAACCCAAGAGAAGGATCCCAACGGACAACCTTCTACCATCGAACAACAACAATGGACGCTCGGAGTGCTTAATTTTCAACACGCGACTAATATGAATTACACGTCAAAACTTAAATGCGGGTCTGGAAACAGCTGCAACGGAAGTTTCATGGAGCTGAGAATCGACCATCGGTCTTCTTAATAACGAATTCGATATTATCTATTATCTATTGCCAAGATAACTTGACCGTCGTAAAGAAATTCGAGTATGGACGTTTCGAGCGATAGTCCTTTGTCAGAGCGAGTCGCCTTCTTTAGAGTCTGCTCAGTAAATTGAAGTTGCCTTCGCTTCTATCTTTTTTGCATGGTAAATTTAAGATGAAACATATAGGGCAGTCAATCTGATCAATTTAAGTTAAAGCTTAACACAGGCCATAAAACAGCTGAAACGGAAGTTTAATGAAAATTCGTAACATTTTCGGTATTACGTCAAAGCGAATGTAGCTTCTTTCGTGCAGGGTAAAAAATGATACTAAAACATATAAATCAATTAATAACAAGGAAAATTAATTCTGAAAAAGAAGTTCTCTAATAAAGGAACATTATTAGAGTCGGTTATGGCACTATAGGAACGAACGTGACATTGCCAAGTGTGCCTTGAAAAAAGAACCAACAGGAACAATAATAGCATAGAGTACAAGGTTTATAAGTAAACCAGAATAAACTGTTGATGGACTTAACCACTTCATAGTTCAAACCTGCGTTTGCGGGCTTTACTTAAACCTAATTAATTCATTTTCAAAACACCGAACGTTCTGGAAACCGATGACAATCAGGATTGTTGAACAGGTGCATTCGACTGTGTTAAACATTTCGTTCTCGGTGTTTGTTTCTACTGGTAAAACTAGACTTGTCAGTTATTTGAACATTGGGTGCGATGTTCTTTTACGTACAGACAAACCTTCACAAGCTAAGATTTGGTGAAGCCAAACGGAATAAAGCTATGCCAATATATACGCAATATAGCTAAATGTCAGGAAGTATGATAAATTATGACAGGGTGCGATTTTCTTTTACGTACAGACAAACCTTCACAAGCTAAGATTAGGTGAAGCCAAACGGAATACAGCTATGCCAATATATATGCAATATACTTAAATGTCGGAAAGTCTGATTAATTATGACAGCAACATAAACGTTGGCGGGATTATTTGGTTCCACTATGGCTAATTGGTTAACTGGTTTTACTTTATTTCGACATAGGGGCAGTATTCCACAAATTATTATTATTGTTATTGCAAGATATTTACATAACAATTATGGGTCGCATAGTAAAAGTGTATATTAAGGCGTCATGTTATCCTCGAGTGGTTATCGCCTGCATGATATGACTTTCCAAACATTTTTGCTGGTGAAGGCGTAGTTTGTTTCCAGTAAGACTTTTGCAAACGCTTAAAAGCCCAGTTGGAAAATGAAAAGTGTTTGGAATCCTTGCTCAGCTAAATCTTTGAGCTGAATCAAATGTTAATCTTGATGACAAAACCAAGCCTTGTTTCTTTTGTTGTTTTGAGATATATTTGATGCTGATGTGAAGATGAACCCGTCACATAAACAATAGAATCGAAGTTGTT
This sequence comes from Pachyseris speciosa, assembly GCA_016490735.1. Taxonomy (NCBI): domain Eukaryota; kingdom Metazoa; phylum Cnidaria; class Anthozoa; order Scleractinia; family Pachyseridae; genus Pachyseris; species Pachyseris speciosa. Next base: position 1,014,990 of record JAEMWC010000188.1, read on the forward strand.
CAGTCAGTTGTAATCGTTCCTAGCGAACTAAGGCTGGTGTCTAAACGGTTTTGATCTTCGTGTTTCGTCGTACATATTGTAAACAATGCTTGTTTAAAGAGTGGAAAAACACTGAAAACGGCGTTCGATAATAATTATAAAGCCTCCTCGAGCAACTTTGTATGAACAAAACGTTTCCTCGTTCAAAAACGTTATAGAGATGTGTGTTTTCACCAAGAATGTTGGACTAAATTTGGAAATGGCAGGCAAAACCTTTACAAGTTATGTAAAGCTAACTGCATTTTTTTACGGGTTAAAATTTGGCCTTGTAACATATGATTGTTTTGTAACATATCAATCCGTCAAGAAGCATAGGAAAATATTTTATAGATGTGGCTAAGGAAATCGGTCGACTGCGTTCTTCAGCGTTCCACAGTTCTTGATAGGTGTCGCTTAACAAAGAGACTCACTTTGAACAAAAGTTTTTTTAGTGGTTTAGAAGAGCCGTTTGAACTCAAGGATAATGCAACACACACACCAAAAGAGAATTGTTTACCTTTTGCACGATGAAGTTTAAACTCAGTGTCAAAACGTTTGTCAAGGAATGCCACCTTAATGAGTGACCAACCTAATTCTATATAAAAGATATTTTGTTGTGACTCGAATGTTCGTCTTTGCATTTATTCTTTAACATTCAAAAGCAAAAATTATCCGAGCAACATTTAGCTTTCGGAAATATCAGTTATTGACGATGCATTATATTTTCAGTATAGTAAGAGTTCTGGCTTTTGTCCAGCGGATCGGAACAAGAATGAACGTCTGATGTCTGATGTCTTGGAAGGCTAAGTAACCTATCTTAGCTGGATGACGACCCTTTCTGACAGGGAACGTATTTTATTTCATTTTATCAAATATGTCCGGTACTGCCATATTTTACAAATTAAACTGTTTTAGTTTTTTCAAAGCAGCTTTGCGGATTCAAACCAGAAACTCAAAGTTTTAAGAAGTCTTCATTGTCTTTCAAAGTGATGTTATAACGGTACTGTCCTTAACAACAATTTTTAAGACAAAATAATATATAGATTAGGCCAAGCCTAAAAGCGGAGCTCCATGATTATTGACTTTTTTTTACTGGTGTTGGCAACACCGCATGGCTTTCCTTCGGCCAATATTTTATGTTTAGAGCAGTCAACAGGAATTGACCGTGGTTCAAAAACCTCAAAACATTAAAAAGAAAAACAATACAGTCGACGCGTGTGTTTGTTCGAAAACAAATCTAGCAATCAAAGAACGATCAAATAATTTCATCCAACATCGTTGGACGAGCATGTTTCACGGTCTAGCCAGTTCTCACAATAGTGCATTAAATAACTTTTCATGTTTGATCTAAATCAAACAAGCTCATCCAAAATTTCGCATTACGAACAAATGTTTGATCGTTTAGCCACCCCAAAAAACAAATCATTCACAAACGGTAAAAAGCAACCAAATGAGCCACGTAACGTCGAAAATTTCAGCAATAATACGCAAAAATCATTTTTTGGACCCACTTGGTTCCGTGTTTGGTCAAACATTGTTTTCCATTTAGCCACCAAAAGTTATGCTTGACAAACACGATAATGGATGAAAATGTTTGATCTTTTAGCCGGGTCTTAAAACATATTTCCTTGTAAGGTAAGCTTAGAAACAAGCTTAAATGTCGAGAAAGGAAAACAATCATGATAGTTTGGATAGGTAATCGCATGGGGCCGAGTAAAGTAGAGGATTAATACCACTTGTGCCAGTTTTCAGAAAGTTGCTGAAATTGCCCTCGTCGCGCAAAACATTAAGTGATAATAATCCTTAATTTTACGAGGACTCATTGCGATTGCGTGTTAATAACATAAGGGCAAACGTTTCTTTCAGTTCTTAACACTGTAGAAACACAGACGTCGAAAAACATGTACAGTCAACCAAGCGGAGGAAAAACACTCGTTCGCTTGCAAAAACAACAAACAAACAATTCGACTAGGATACTTCACAAATTAATGTGATCAAGTAAGCTGAAGCCACTCAAAAGGCACTACGGCCACAAGGTAGCGGGCATTACCCCTTAAATCTACCAAAGCAAAGATTGAGCCCAAGCATTAGCAGCCATGGACAGCTGTTTCGGCCTTGTTAGGCCTCATCAGCATGGCATAGCTAATGCTCAGGCTCAAGTACCCACATATAAATAAAACAAGCAATGAAAACGTAAAGCATGTGGGATGTGGCTGGAGTGACAAGGATACTTCACAAATTAATGTGATCAAGTAAGCTGAAGCCACTCAAAAGGCACTACGGCCACAAGGTAGCGGGCATTACCCTTAAATCTACCAAAGCAAAGATTGAGCCCAAGCATTAGCAGCCTGATGAGGCCTAACAAGGCCGAAACAGCTGTCCATGGCTGCTAATGCTTGGGCTCAATCTTTGCTTTGGTAGATTTAAGATTTTTAGATTTATCTCTCTCTTTTTTTTGGAAATCATTCTCTGGAACAGACTAACACCACATTAGCTATGTCTCTAAACAGATTTCTAAGTCAGTTGGTATAATATTCAGGGCCCGATTCTACCTATCAGTAAAAACCAAATTATCTCTGTACTACGCATTAATTTATCCCTATATCACCTATTGTAACTCTTCTTGGTCGTCCACGTATGTGTCCAACTTAAACAGGATTTTCATTCTGCAAAAGCGTGCTGTGCGAGCCATCACCAATTCCGATTATCGAGCACATTCTGCTCCATTGTTTGCTAAATTGGGTATCCTTGATATTTTTCAAGTGAACTCATTTCAAATAGCCAAGTTTATGTTTTACTATCATAATCAATTGTTGCCTCCAATGTTCCTCAACTTGTTTGAGACAAGTAGTGAAATTCATAATTATGGCACCAGGACGGCTGGATGTTACCGCCCTCATTTCTGTCGTACAAACATTAAGCAATTTACAATTCTCTTTCAAGGTCCTATGATTTGGAATTCTCTCCCTACTTCAATTACCTGTTCAGCAAGTTTTCTTACCTTCAAGAAAAAAATGTTAGAATTTTTATTTAAACAATCCTGAATCTGTCATGCCGCACTCACACAGCACCAAATTATACTTATATATTATCCTTCGAGGTGGCCTCTCCTATAAGCCTTGTGGTTTCCTGAGGTCTCCTCGCCACTAACTTAGGTGTATTAAAAGTAAATATTGTGAAAATGGCAAATAAATAAATAAATAAATAAATAAATAAGGGGTAATGCCCGCTACCTTGTGGCCGTAGTGCCTTTTGAGTGGCTTCAGCTTACTTGATCACATTAATTTGTGAAGTGTCCTTGTCACTCCAGCCACATCCCACAAGCTTTACGTTTTCAAACAATTCGACTAGCTACTTCTTTGTGTCCAAAACGAGTAGGTTGTTATTTATATCCAGTCGCGACAAAAATACAAATTTCATTCCTGAACAAAAGTAACGAGGATTAAACCAAATGCTAAGCTTCAATTTATTTAAGTTACCTGTGCTGTCGAGGTTTCTACCAATTAAAAATACGCATCGATCCACTATAGTAAAAACACGCATCTACAAAAATATAGCAAACGGTTTGTCCAAAGAAGGAACTTCTTCCACCAAGTTTGAGCTACTCGTTCCTCCCATTAACGCCGGTGAGTTGTTAAGTGAATTTTCTTTGTGAGCTGCAAGATGCCGCGGTAAAGTGAACAAGCCCTTGAGGCGTTAAATCATTTTGTTTTTCAACCACACAATCTGGGCGTCGTACAAGTGGATCCAAAATTTAAGAATTTCCTGAGGAAAATCTTTTGCTCTTCCATTTTATCAGTTGGAAAAAATTCACCTTCCGAGGTATCTTTTAAGTAGTTCTTGATTTTTATGCCTTTTACGCGAATTCAAAGACAGAAACTGAACTTCGAACAAGATGAAGTTGATTTGCTCAAAATGAAGAAACCAACTGAATGTGAAACCTCGAGCCGCAGAAAGCGCGTAAAAAATGAAGCCTCGTTTTGGTTTGGGCGTCTCACACCTGGGTTGAGCCTGCGATACAATCGAAAACCAGTACCTGGTCAGCCGTCAACTTCAAAAAAACAGCTAACGTCGATGAGGTCTTCACTTGAGCCCGCGATATGGTCACGTAATACTGGTCAGCGGATACCTTGTTTTGACAGGTGTCAATTGGCCATAACATGGATGTCCAATAGCAAAGATTTACGCTGTAAACTAGCCCGTCAGTTGGAGCATGGCCGACATTTCACATCGCATACATGGACGTGTGGACGTACGGCCGGACGTGCGACGTACGTACGGTGACCAAAATCAAATTTCTTGAATAGATGGGTTATCATATTTTCCTAACCATGGTGCTCCGTCTGGCGGCCCTTCGGGCTGGCGGAGCTCCTCCATTATTCGTTACTTTGAAATTTCACCCGCGTTTGCATACTAAGAGCGGGATAACCTGAGACAGGCCGCGCCATTTGTCTTTTTAGGCGGAAAAAAACACAGAAAATATAAAGAAACAAGTGACTTAACAAAAGATTGAAAAATCGGTTGCAAAGTTCGGTACAGAGAGAAATTACAAGCGGTTTGTTTAAGAGATATCACCTTGCTTTTCCTTTCCGTCGAGACGTCGAGTTGTGTTGATCAAAGGTTGATAATTTTTATGTTGTTGTTTGAAAAATATTTTTTCCCACTACTATGCGCGGAAAAAGTGTTGAACTAACCACAGAAACGAAGGAATTGATTGTTGCACTGTCAGAATCAGTGAAAAACAAAGCTGAATTGTTAAGACTGCTGAACATTCCAAGAACGACTATCACAAGCGTTCTACGCAACTACAAAAGGACTTGCTTGGTGGAGAGTTTGAAGCGAAGTGGAAGGAAAAAGAAATTCAGAAATTGAGATAGAAAAGCCATACTTCGTCTGGTTAAAGCGAACAGACGACTAAACTTACAGGACATTACATCGAAGCTTATCTAGTGCAAAACACAAACTTTCAGCAAGAAAACTGTGCAAAGGGGTCTGCACTCAGAAGGATATAAGCGAAGGTCAGCGAAAAAGAAAGTTGTGGTTCGGGATGTAAATCGCAAAAAGCGAGTCGACTGGTGTAACGAGCGAAAACGTCACACAGTAGACGAGTACTGGAGAAAAGTGATATTTTCCGACGAAAGTCATATTGTTCTCGGTGCAAACAACCGAGTTTATATTTGGCGAAAAAACAACGAAAAGTACAATCCGCACTTCATCTGTCCACACCCTGAACGCAAGATAAGTTTGATGATCTGGGGATGTATTTGCTATGACGGTGTTAGAACTTTGGCTGCTGTAGAAGTTAACATTAACTCCGCTAAGTACATTGACATCCTAGAAAATAATCTGTGGCCAGTAGTAGCCCGATATTTTGAACATAATGAGTACCTGTTAATGGATGTCAATGCTCCCGTTCACAGAGCTCATGCCGTAGAAAATGAAATGAAAACGAAATAACCTTCATGAAGTGGCTAGCAAAGTCTCCGGATTTCAATATCACGACCAAGAATGACCTCTTCCGTGCGATTCAAAGTGTGTGGCAGCAGATCGATTTGGAATACATAAGGAAGCTTTACCACTCCATTCCTGATCGACTACAACCTCGTTCCCAGGGTCTCTTCTCTTCTCGCCCCCTGGAGCGAGAGAGAAGAGACCCTGGTTGGGTCTGGTCACGTGTCTCCAGAATCTGGGAGATTACAAATAAACAAGTCGAGGGAGGGGCGGATTAGTGTGAAAGTTGTCTCTACTGAGCCTAGGGGAGAACGGAAATGTACGGAAAGCCATCGAAGCGTGTGAGCACTGGTATCCGTAAAGCACGGACCATGTCAAATGGGATAAATCCTGATAAAAGAACGACGTTGCCTAAAGAGCAACTCTAATCAAGCAATTCCCGGCAACTGACGAGATCCACAAGGGAGGATCGAAACCATGGTCTTGCCTGTCATTTCATGGCGTACTCAAAACACAGCCAATAAACTGGCATTAACAAAAGGAGGAAATTACTAAGAACCGCAGTTACAGAGCGGAGCGAAACGATCACAGACAAAAACACAGCCGTAACCAAAGCTAAGCGTGCATTTTCCATCGGAAAGTTTCCAACGGGAAAACAGGACTACCTTTTCAGAAGTTCCGTTTATTTCGAAAACTTTTCATTGGAACGAACCAAAAACATGTGTTCCACTTACATCCCAACCGGAATTTCCAGAATTTCTTGGTAAATGGAAAACGCCCTCTATTTCAATCCCGACTGGTTGTTACAAAACTGGGTTCTCTTCTATCTCAATACAGAATTATCAATTTCTGCTGCGTAGCTCTTTTAGAAGCTACAGTGCCAAAGAAAGGATCGAAAGACAGATAGCCTTGATAGGAACACTGAAAATCTTGCTGCCGGGCCCGGCAATATAAATATTGCAAGATAATCACACCGCTAAAAACGCTATCGTTAGAAACTTAAGGTAACGAGACTGGCTGTACGGTCAACGGACGAACTGAAATGAGCCAAACCAAACGCCTCGAAGGACGTGAAAACCACAGTCGCTAAACAGAAACATCGCGGGTTCCAACAAACAGGCGTTGATAACCCAGAAATGACCTTTGAGGTCAAAATAACTAAAAAACAAAACAGTAACATCCTCTGAATCATCATGTTAGCCCGCTGAAAACATACAAGAAGCCAAATCGGCCAAAAGACGGCCAAATGATCAATTCTCCGTTGGTAAGCCAAACTTCACCGACGCAGCACCACAGACGCCAAAATTATGCATAATAATAATAACTTTATTTATCCACGGGATCCTTATCACTAAAAAGTGGTCTTCTAAAGAGCCGTGCGCATTAAACCTAGTACATAAAAGCTAAGACTAAATTACAGACATTGTTAAAAAATCCTATAAGAAGTGCTAAACTAAGTTAAGAAATTACTAATGTACAATAGCGGAATAAAAACTATCTAAAGTAGTGGCCTGCTTAGCCTCCGCTGACAGACTGTTCCATGTTACTGCTCCCCTATAACGAAAACTCTTCTTGAGGGCCTCAGTGTTCGGCCGCGGAATAAACAGGTTATGTTGCGCACCTCGAAGGTTATGTCTGTGGATGGTATTAACACTGGCGAATTTATCAGACAGGTATTCGGGTACAAGGTTATTTACAGTTTTGAACATTAAAGATTTCAGTTGTTTTGCACGTCTGTCAGCGAGGCTATTCCATTTAAGGGCATGAAGAATCTGGGCAGATCTGGTATCCCAACTAGACCCTGTTATTATGCGTGCAGCCCTGTTTTGTAGTTTCTCTAGTTTTTGGCTGAGGCCATTACCGATGCAGCCCCAGACAGCGCTGCAATAATCGAGATGCGGAAGATTCAATGACTTGTAAATTGTGACTAGGGTACTCTGGGGACATATCGGTCTTAGCCTCCTCAGGGCAGCAAGTACTTTAGCAACCTTACCGACGACTTCGGAGATGTGAGCTTCCCACGAGAGTATTTCATCAACCTG
>JAEMWC010000188.1:1027500-1109815 GCA_016490735.1 Pachyseris speciosa
AGCTTGAATGGCGGCTCGTAGTCGATCGATTAATACGCTTTTATTTCCACTACGTTTGAGTCCACGCTTATTCAGTTCTGCTTTTAACTCGTCCGTCTTGAGAGACGAGACATATGTTGCCGGATCTGGAGTATCTTGTTCAGGGGAGATTTCACCTTGTTCGGTGCTTACGGCTTCAGAGCTCGCAGACACGCGTCCGTCCGCCATCACTTCTCTTCTCTACGAAACAAAACAGTCGCTCATTTGCACAGTGGTAAACGCAACGAGCATTTTGTTAGCTGAAGTTTGTTCGAAATTTATATTTTGCTTGAAGTGCAGCGGCTCCGAAAGAAGAAGAAATAAATGACCTATATTTTTCAGAGGCTGTCGAAGATCCTAAATCTTTGACCGTGAAAATCATCGGAGGCGCTTTTCACAGGAAACGATTATCATTCTTCTCATATGTACCACACCACGTTGATTTGTTACAGCATGAATTCGGATGCGTCAAAACCAAAGTGTTAGCAATTAAAAGGGAAACTTTTACACAGCAACCATGAAGAGTTCATGAAGAGTTCTCATATGCCGTCTCAGCCGGTCGGGAACACGCTATTCTTATCAGATAAAACACTACCTTGCGGTTGCGTTTCGCATCACTCCATGCTCGCCTTTTGATACTAAACCAGCGAAGGTGATCGAAAGCTTTTTGAGCATCAGAGAAATAAACTTTTTAGTTCCAACGGATGAGAGTTGTTTTGAAACCGATGACTTTCCCAGAACCCAGTCGATCGGCAGACTCCATAAAATTGTCAGCGAGTAGAGAACACGAAAGCCTCGCTTGGATTGTGACAAATGGACGGCGACAAAATATTGAGATATAAGGACCCCTCCCTAACGTCTTCAATTGTCTCAGACACGTGACCAGACCCAACCAGGGTCTCTTCTCTCTCGCTCCAGAGGGCGGGAAGAGGAGAGATCCTGGGAACGAGGTTGGATCGACTAGACAATGTCAGCAAAATGAAGGGCCATCTCACTAGATATTGAGGTCAATGCAAACCTCGATTCGTCGCACGCTGTGCCAAATCGAACGCGTGGAAAAACGTAAACAAACGCCGCCATATTGAAAGTGACGAATATTTATGTTTCCTGGCTGTAGCTGGTCAGCTGAGTATGGCCCCCATGTTGGATTATTATGATTATTATTAGGATATTATTAATTATTGGGAAACTCCGCCGTCGTCGTCGTGCGCGCCCACGAGAAATACCGCTAGCCATGATTACCATGAGAAAAGCAGTTGACGGGTTTCTATAGGTATGGTGCTCCGCTTGGCGGACCCTTTGGGCCGCCGGAGCTCCACTATGAATATGTACTTCCAAAAACGGGGCTTTTGTATCTATTGTTTGTACGTATAGTGTGATGAATGCAGTGGTGTAATATTCAACAGCTATAGCTAGCTACGGTTTTAATTATGTGATTATTTGTTGTAGCTTTGTTTTGTCTCTTATTTTACTGTTAGTAGAGGTTGATGTGCTAATAACTGTCTCTTGTACCTGTATGCCGAGGGTGTTATGCAGAATTCTTTCACTGATTCGCTTATCCAACTGATTTGAATACATTTACACAATCAACATGAAGCGTAATTTAGATTTCAAAATGTTATCTTTATACAGTCGGCGCATTCGTTCTTTTGGTAAAAGAAAAGCTTTGTTTAATTGGATTGCGAAAGAGAGATGTGACGTTATTTTCTTGCAAGAAACATATTGTACTCCAGAAGTGGAAAACATTTGGAAGTTACATTGGAAGGGCAGTATTTTCTTTAGTCACGGATCGCAGCATAGCAGGGGCGTCGTGATTCTCTTAAAAGAAAACTTTGACTGCGAAGTTAGTGTGTACCGGGAAGACGAGCAAGGAAGATTTCTCATTTTAAAGGTCATTATTCAGAATCAACCGTTTGTTTTAGTCAATATATATGCACCAAATAAAATAAATGACCGGTGCACGTTTTTCGAAGAAATTCAAACTCAACTTGATGGGTTAGATTTGGAGAAAAACTGTGAAATAATGATAGGAGGTGACTTTAATGTTATTCTTGAGCCCTGTTTGGATGGAACCGGAGGTAAACCCAAGTTAAAAGAATCCTGTAAAAAGATTGATAATTTGTCCTCATCATTTCACTTGATTGATATTCGGAGAATCAGAAACCCTGACGCTAGCGTTTTACGTGGAGGCAGAAAAATCCAATAATACAGCGCCGTTTTGACTTGTGGTTAATATCTAGCAGTATTCAGGAGGAGGTAGTGAGCATAGATATCATTCCAGCAATAAGAACTGATCACTCTGCCATTAAAATACACATAACTGGAATTGAAGAAACAGAATAGGGCCCCTCCTTTTGAAATTTAGCTCCAGTCTTTTAGAGGATGAGGAGTATATCAAATTAATAACCGATAGGCTGGAAATAGGCTATTGGCTGGAAGGAGGAAAAGTGTTACAAGATCCCAGGGTCCTTTGGAAATATAAAATCCGATATGAAACCATTATCTATAGCAAACAGAAGACTAGGAATAGGAGGGAGGCATTAATGACATTAGAGAAAAAAAATCAAAGAATGTACAGTAAAATGTGACGAGTCGCCAAGTCCAGAAAATATAAAAAATTTGGAAATCCTTCAAACGCAATACAATAGACAGTATGAATACATAGCTCAAGGTGCAATAATCCGTTCAAGAGTAAACTGGTACGAACATGGTGATAAAAGCAACAAATATTTTTTGAATTGTGAAAACTCCAAACAGAAGAAAGGTTGTATTAGAAAGTTGGTAATAGAAGGTGATGAATATACGACCGATCCGAAAGAAATAATGACAAAGATACATAACTTTTATGCAAATTTATAAGACACAAAATCTGATGATCGCGGCTGTGAATCGACGCTTGAATTCCTTAGAAGCGCAAACACTAAAATACTGACAGACGAGCAACGTGCCTCTCTGAATAAGAAGATTGCAGTTAACGAATATTACAAAGCGCTAAAAACTTTCCAGAAGAATAAAACCCCTGGGAATGATGGCTTGACGGTTGAATTTTACCTCGGCTTTTGGCTTCTTATAGGGAAACATGTTGTCAACGCTTTAAATTTTGCTCACGAACAAGGTCAATTATCGAATTCGCAGAAACAGCCTATGATTACTTTGTTGGAGAAGCAAGACAAAGACCGACGCTTTATCGAAAACTGGAGACCAATCTCCTTAATAAATGTCGATTTTAAAATCGCAGCAAAGGCCATTGCAAGAAGGTTAGAAATGTTCCTCCCTAACATTATTTATCCTAAACAAACTGGTTTCATCAAGGGAAGGTCAATTTTTGACGGAGTGCGAACAATTGAAGACTTACTTGAATTTTCAAAATTTACGGACAGTTCAGGCATTCTCCAGGCGGTTGATTTTCAGAAAGCTTTCGACCCTTTAAATCATCCCTTTCTCCTTAAAGGGGCAGTGCTACGCTATTGCACTATAATTTTAAAAAGCTTAAAACTGCCAATGCATCAGTGGAAACCTTAAAATAATGGTCCTGTTTTGCTACTAAAGACCCTAGTACTGCAATGACACAATAAACTCCTGTATTTCATAAAAGATGACGAGGATGGAAATGGATTAAAATTTGAAAAACTTGCCAGTTTTTTCAAACTTTCAAGCTATGCATTGAAAAATCACCAAAAACGTTATTATGGTTAGCTCTCCCTGCTAAACTTTCATTGGAATTCATCTTGCTGATTCTCTAGGGGTAATTTTTGCACGATAACAGGTAAAAGGCAGTAATTTTGGCAGAGTTGAACCAAAAACAGCAAAAATCCCGGTGACAGTGCTTCTTTAAAGTCCTGGAAAAATTTAATTTTGGACCATATTTTCTACAGTGGATCAAAACCTTTTACAATAATGTTTCAAGTTGTGTTTTGAATGACGGTTTTATTACTAATTTATTTTCAGTCCTATGCGGCGTTAGACAGGGTGATCCCTTATCACCTTTACTATTCTTTACTATCCTTCGGTGTTGTGGACCAGCGAAATCGCCGTGATATGACCGTGATTTGACCTCTTACCCTCCGAAAATTGCAAAAAAATCGATCGGTAGTGAAAGACTTAAAGATATTCTGAATATGTGGAAGTGGAGAGGACTTACATTACTGGGGAGAATACAAATTACTTAATCTTTTATTATGTTGAAAATCCTGAGTAAGGCAGGAGTAATTGCAGTTACAGACGATTTTATTAAGGAAATTTTAAATAGTCTGATGTATAGTTCTATTTGGAAGGGGAATGATAAAATTAAACGTGTCGCCCTTATTAACGATATCGAGAAAGGTGGAGTTCAAAAACACTGGATATTCAATCAATGACTTACTCACATTGGGTGATGGCTTTAAAAAAATATGCAGATAAAGATCATATTAGTCCTTGGAAGATTGTATTAGATTTTTTTCTTTCTCAAGTTGGCGGGGAATTTATCCTTAAGTGTAAATTGATACCCGAAAGTTACCCGTCTATCTTCCAGTATTGTATAAAGAGTGTTTGGATGCATGGACCTTGTTAAATGATCAATCATCATTTTCTTCGTACAGAGATGGTGTCCATCAGGTTATTTGGAATAATAAGTTTATCAACGTTCAAAATGTCTCGCTTTACGAAGAAAATTTGTCTCTGAAAGGAATTTTTACAGTTGGTGATCAACTGTCTGATACTGGTAGTTTTCTAAAAGGCCATAAAGTGTTAAATGCAAATCTTTCTCCCGTAGAGCATTTTAAGCTAATGAGTATTGTCGACGCGATTCCTTAGCAATGGAAACTGATAATTAGACGAAGTGCATGCACAACACACCCCTTCATACATTAGTGACACGATTTATTTAAAGATGGATAACGCTTTACGAAACTTTCAGAAACAAAAAAATTGTTCCACCAACTGCCCAAAAGAAACTAAAAGAAAATTTTCCCCATTATTTTGTGGACTGGAAAGAAATCTATTCTTTACCGTTTACAGTTACGATTGAAACTAAAATCAGAGAATTCTATTGTAAGGTTTTAAATAAAATAGTATTTACATGTACAAACCAACAATTGTTTAAATTGAAAATGATTGACTCGCCCTTGTGTACCTTTTGTAAACAAGAGACTGAATCTCTCGAACATTTATTTTTCAATTGTTATGTGACAAAGACTTTCTGGGAAGCTTTCTGCTCTTGGCTTACTGAATGTAGCATTACATTTCAACCCTTTACAATGACAGATATTATATTTGGAATTTTCTATGTGGAAAAGGATTTCGATATTTTAAATCATTTCATATTGACAGCCAAATTGTATAAATATAAGTTCAAGTTGAATAATCTAAATCCGTCATTACAAGTCTTTAAAGCCAAGATCATAGGAGTATACCAAATTGAAAAAAGGATTGCAACAAGCCGGAACAAACGTACAAAACATTTTAGGAAATGGGATAAGCTCCTGCCGTATGTTTACTCGTAGCGTGAATGTCCTAAGTATGTAACCCACACCCTGCTTTTCTTTTTGTTGTTGTTGTTGTTTTTTTTTTTGTTTGTTTTTTCCTTTTTTTCTTTTGTAATGTAGTTTTTGTAGCTTTAGGTTTAATTTTTACCTCTGTTTAGTATCTGTTTGTAGGCTGTAATGGTATCTGTAACAATTATCTTCGTAATTTGATGAATAAAAGTATTAAAAAAAACATATCTCTGCTTCAGTTGAGGATCGCTCGGCTTGCTCTTCTCCGGTAATCGTTAGTTCAGTACTGAAATTAGCTGATATCTGTTTCAGCTCGACGTTGCACAAACAAAGCACTTGTTAGGGAGGAAGATGGCGAAATCTTCAGCTACATGTACACCATGATACTTTCATCCTTTTGGAAGCTATGCACTGATAAAGTGTTTCAGAGGGCAATAAAATTTTGCTAAAGAGAATGTTTGTAGAGCATTATCGAAAACGTCAATTTGAAACTGCAATCTATATCAGATAAAAGAAGCGACATGTCACATATAATAACACTAATAAAAGGATGGAAATAAAATAACTTCGCTGTGCTCAAGAGATCAGACAAATGGGATGAAAAGGATTCTTGCACTCAAGTGGCCCGCTAAAAATAGTTTAGGCAGAAAAACAATTCAATAAAAAATAACACGACTAGATGGCACGTCTTCCTATTTAACCTAAAAAAAAACCAAAGATTACTTTTGCATCTCCGTGACCAAAATAAAACTTGGCCAGAATCACTGTTTATATAATTTTGGTCTAAACTAATAATTGTATGTAAATATGTTTTGTAGTCTGTGTTTCATAGTACGAAGGAATTACAGTGATTTTATTTTTATGCCTGCTTTTCTCACTCCAAGGTTGGAAATTATCACGAGTAATTACTAGGGCCCACTGATTCAAGCAGCTGGTTTGACAAGAAGTGCTCAACATATCTTACAAGCTGGCAACTAATAACTTCATTTGAAAATCAACACGGTAGCTGCACTTTACAATTTCTCATTAAAACGGCGGAAGGAAAACAACTTATTACGGCTGCCGTTCAAAGAAACGTTTCAGACGCTGTTGGACTGCTGAAGTACTGGCATTTTACAATTCTTATCACACCAAGCAGTAAATTGCCGTGCTCCAGTGGATAAAACCCAGCTCCTGACAAAGTCAGTTTTATTAAATCAAGTGTAAAAGGTCTTCCTGTGGAACTATTTCATTAAAGAAGCAGTTACAAGTTTTTTTCTTTCAGATCGTGGGTAAGAAAATCTACTCGTGACTGCACCAAGCGTGGCATTACTCTAGTATTGGTTACAGGCTATTTTAGCTGAAAAGCCGGAGAAACGCAACGTGCCTCTGCCGTTTTTGCAGCTCGTCAGACAAGCAAGAAAGTTAAGATGACCGTCTTTGGTACAAATCATTGCGCAAACGTTCGGCCGCCATCCGGTCTGTCATACTTTACTGCGTATTTCTCGGTTTTTCTGAGCCTCCTCACCGTTCCAGGAACTTTTCTGGTGTGTCTCGCCGTCATAAAGGACCCATTCAGGAACCTAAAACGCCATTTCACTATTTCTTACTGAGTTTAGCTGGAACGGACTTTCTAGTTGGAGCACTCATGGAACCTGTGTCAGCCATATACCACATCAGCGAAGGACTTCAACTAAACATCGTCGATATCAAAATACTGCACATTTTGTACTTTATCTTGAGCACGGCGTCTATTTTGACGCTGGCGGCACTGACAGCCGACAGATACGTCGCGGTAACATCGCCTGTTAAGTATAAGACGATGGTCACTTCCAAACGCGCCATCGTCACTTCCGTGTCGATTTGGATCGTGGCATTGGGATGCTCTTTCGTCTACTTTAAACTGGGCTTCATAGTTTACTCCTTTATTTTTGCGAACACCGCCGTAATCAGCACGTTTGCCGTTCTTTTATTTGTCCACACTGGTATTATCAAACGCTTGCGCGAGCGGGCGAAATATTGGAGGGATCGGAGACGTATCGAAAACACCGAAAATGGCAAACAGGATGACACAAAGAAAATCAAAGACACGAAGAAGGAAAGCAAGGCGGCCAAGGCTTTGATGATCCTTCTTCTGGCATTTTTCGCCTCGTTCACCCCCGCCTGTGTTATGATCTACTTGTTAAACTTTTGTTCAAGTTGTAGTTGTTTAATGATTCATTGGTTGCGGGATTTGCAGTTTTTGATCGTGCTGTGCAATTCTGGTATCAACCCCTATTTGTACGCATGGCGTATTCCACAGTTTAAAAGAGCCTTTTTGAGATTTCTCCACCTTGATCGGGCAGTCGCTAACGTTTCCTTGTAAAAGAATTAAACGCTTAGAAGTGTCGAGCAACAACATACCCAATGTTTAATGATTTTTGCACAATTTGATATAACGATGACTGATCATGATTGAAAATACCTGCCCGTCAGAAATCTTAATTAAAATCCTCGGAAAAAATTCAAACCAATACCTGCTGATAAAAAATATCATCACTTTTATTTAGTTTTTAGACTGAAAAAATATCGTTCATTCCTCTTTGTTGGCAAAATTCCACCAAAAAGCCAGTGCTAAAAGAAATGGTAAGAATTACATTATTGTCAAGACTATGCTTGTCAAGAATGGATAAAATAAAAGCCGTAAAGCATTTTATTAAATCGTAGAACACAGACAGTTTACATTATGGCTTCTAAGTAGAAAGATTTAAATTCCAGGTGTATTCATTAGATTTACTGCCGGACGTCTGGTTCAAAAATGAGAAATATCACCCAACAAGTTTAACTTTTACTAAGGCTTATAGCACCATTAAATTAACTCCCCAAATTTACTAACAAGGTAAGTGTTGTTACTCAACACAAATGGTATTTTCGTTGATTGTGTTTCCTATTCAGAATAACCCTATCAACTCTGCCTTCTGTTATTTGTGTGATTTTGTAAATATTGATCTGGTAATCGATTTTTTTACGAATTGAGCTGAATAGATCAACGCTTGCGAAACAGCATTAAAATTTTATTCGCGGTGACATTTTTAAGGAAAATTTGCAATGAAATCAATGAATGAAGTTTTCGTTCTTTGTGCGAAAATTTTGACGGTCCAAAATTTGATTTTATTGGCCTAAAAAGTATATTAATGGAATATGTCAGTGTATAAAACAGCCTCGCAGAAATTAGACATCTTAACGTGCTTTGTCGTGGTCTCTTCTGGGATCATTATCATGAAGCATCTGGGCTAAGTTCCTTTAAAAAAATGCTAAAATAAAATAACCAAAAGCACCTTATGTAACTCAGGGTAACATAATTGAGGATCATTATCAGCATCTGGGCTAAGTCCCCTTTGAAAAAAAAATGCTAAAATAAGCAACCCAAAGTACCCTATGTAACTCAGGGTAACATAATTGGGGAATTTACGTAAAAAAGTAATTAACGTAAATTTAGTAAACTTTTAAGACTCCTTCATTAAGAGTCCTTAAATTACCACTTTTAAGACTCCGTAAATTCGCAACTTTTAAAAGTCATTAAAACTGTCACTTTTAAGAGTCCTTTTTGTAAGCCGTGCACAAGAACCAACATTGGAAAACAATCTGTATCTTCAATTGTAGTTGACCTTTGGCAAGATCTTCCAACTAGCTTTTAAGAGTCCTTTTTGTAAGCCGTGCACAAGAACGAACATTGGAAAACAATCTGTATCTTCAATTGTAGTTGACCTTTGGCAAGATCTTCCAACTAGCTTGAAAAATCTTAACACTTTTACCTTTCCTGGAAGATTAAAAGAATTTCTTCTTAAAACTCAATCCAGTAAGTAACATCATGCCAACGACTGCCTACATATGTGCTTATTTTTCGTCTTAGTTTTTGTTTTTAAATGTGTGTATCTGTTGTTGTTTCTGTGTTGTTGTTGTCGTAGCTGCTACAATTTGTTTAATTAGCTTTCCTTAGCTAGGGGCTAATTAGAAAACTTAAGTTTATTTATCCCCTAGACACCTTTAAATTGTAATAGTTTAGCTTTCCTTTTCCTCTCTTTTTACAGATCTAAATTCCTTTAAAAAATTTAATGCTAATTGTAAGAAAAAGGTGTAAATAATAAAGATTGTTGCCGTTGTTGTTGTTGTTGTTCGATACGCCACTTTTAAGAGTCCTTAAAATCTCCACTTTAACACTCCTTAAAATCGCCACTTTTAAGACTTCTTAAAAGTGACACTTTTAACACTCCTTAAAATTGCCACTTTTAAGACTAGTTAAATTCGCCACTTTTAAGACTCCTTAAAGTCGCCCCTTTAACACTTCTTCGCTAAAAAATTGGGATCATTATCAGCATCTGGGCTAAGTCCCCTTTAAAAAAAATACTAAAAATAAAATAACCCAAAGTACCCTATGTAACTCAGGGTAAAGTAATTGGGAAATTTACGTAAAATAGTAATTAACGTAAATTTAATAAACTTTTAAGACTCCTTCTTTAAGAGTCCTTAACTTAATTAAAATTGCCACTTTTAAGACGCCTTAAAATCGCCACTTTTAAGACTCCTTACAATCGCCACTTTTAAGACTCCTTACAATTGCCACTTTTAAGACTCCTTACAATCACCACTTTTAAAACTCCTTAAAATCGCCACTTTTAAGACTCCTTAAAGTTGCCACTTTTAAGACTCCTTACAATCGCCACTTTTAAGACTCCTTACAATCACCACTTTTAAAACTCCTTAAAATCGCCACTTTTAAAACTCCTTACAATCGCCACTTTTAGGACTCCTTACATCGCCACTTTTAAGACTCCTTGCAATCGCCACTTTTAAGACTCCTTACAATCACCACTTTTAAAACTCCTTAAAATCGCCACTTTTAAGACTCCTTACAATCGCCACTTTTAAGACTCCTTACATCGCCACTTTTAAGACTCCTTACAATCGCCACTTTTAAGACCTCTTAAAATTGCCACTTTTAAGACTCCTTAAAATCGCCACTTTTAAGACTCTTTAAAATCGCCACTCTAAGACTCCTTAAAAAATGCCACTTTTAAGACTCCTTACAATCGCCACTTTTAAGACTCCTTAAAATCGCCACTTTTAAGACTCATTAAAATCGCCACTCTAAGACTCCTTAAAAAATGCCACCTTTAAGACGCCTTAAAATTGCCACTTATAAGACTCCTTAAAATCGCCACTTTTAAGACACCTTAAAATTGCCACTTTTAAGACTCCTTAAAGGTGCCAATTTTAAGACACCTTAAAATCGCTACTTTTAAGATTCCTTACAATCGCCACTTTTAAGACTCCTTAAAATCGCCACTTTTAAGACTCCTTGAAATCGCCACTTTTTAGAGTCATAAATTCGCCACTTTTAAGACCCCTTAAAATCGCCAATTCTAAGACCTCTTAAAATCGTCACTTTAAAACCACCACTTTTAGGATCCCTTAAAATTGCCAGTTTTAACACCCCTAAAATCGCCACTTTTAAGACTCTTTAAAATCGCCCCTTCAAGACTTATTAAATTGACAGTTTTAAGCCATATTAACATCGCCACTTTTAAGACCCCTGAATAATTGCCTCTTTAAACTGCTCCTTTTTAGGTTCCGTAAGTCAACACTTCTAAGACTGTAAAAAGACTTTAAAATGAAAAGATTTTAAATTTCCACTTTTAACAATTAATGGACATTCGTTTCTTTTATTTTTTGTTACCACGTAACATTGAAGGACGTCGAAAACATTGGAACAGACAGCATGCGATCATAACACAACTTGAATAGGGGGGATTGGAATAGAAAATTGACGGACAACACAGTGTAAATATCAACAGTTTCATTCCAACAAAAAGCAATCATGAATCACGCGTCTTGAATATGGGAGAAGGGACAAGAGAATTGATGGAGAAGGTAGTACAAATATCAACAGTTTAATTCGGAATGATCATTTACATGTATCATATGCAAAGAACCCTCCCCACACCCTTCTTAGTGTGGTGTACATGTGCTTCTTAGGATGTCTTGACGGTCACCTGCAAACAATCAATAGAAAGAGTCACAGAGAAACTAGGAGTTGCTTGCACAAGTGCAATTCATACTTAAATGTCTACAGGTATAGTTATGAAATCTGAAATTGGTGAGAGTACCAAATTAACGTAAAAACATCTTGGACCTTTGGAAGTAATCCTGTAAATATTCCAGACCTCTATTTTCATTGGTCCCTATGACTTGTAGCTTCTTTTGCTACCAGAGGTAGCGGCATTTTTTTGTGTTGTATCATCTATTGTTCTACAATAACAGGCCGCGTCTGGAGAGCTACAGGCTTTCTCACTTTTTGAGCCTTGTTCATTAGAATGCTGCAGAAAACAAATCATTCTTAAGGCTGTCAAGCACACTGGGTGTTATCCATGTTATCACGGAAGTGATATTGACAGGTTCTTGCAGTAGAAAAATACAACAGTGCTGTTACAGGCACTTATCTTTTATTGTGAAGTGCTTTAGAACTTTTGTATGAAGCTCTATATAAATTTTATTATTATTATTTATTGTTATTAAAGGGAAGATTGTTACAAGAACAGGATCTTCTTAAAGAATTCAAGATTATTATTTTGCACTATTGTAACTTGTTTAAGCTGTCTGTTTTTCAAAATAAAAGACTAAATAAAAATTACTTACTGTTCCACTATCATTACCATCGTTGCCTTCATCTGGTTCTCTCCGTTGGCATTTAGAGGACTCAGTCTTAAATAGTTAATCAAGATATCATCAATTTTTTCTGACAAACTGATCGACTAAGGGAAGACAAGAAAATATTAAAATTTTGACAAAATTAATGCCAGTGAAATTATTTTCTGATTTTACTTTTAATATTTTATTTATAATTTTTAATATTATGGGCCTCAAATTACTCCAAACGTAATTTGTCACAAGTTTCGAAGTGTTATCTCCCACATAGGCCCAAAGAAATCCAAGCCAAAATGTACAAAGTTAACACTTTAAGAGATGGCAGGCACACGGTTGAGGCCAATGTCATAGCTTGTGTACAAAGATCTTTTTAAATTTACATGTGAAATTATAAATAAATATTAATCGTAATACGACTGAATGGAGTCCAGTTCGGTCTGTAATCATACGAGTGATAAACCAAATTTGGAGACCACATAGCAGGAGTCTGATTTGGTTCAATGATGGGCAATACTTCAGTAATATTTCTACCTGTTCACTCAAAGCCAGAATCCTCTTTTGTCGAACCTGAAGATAATGTTAATTGTGAAATGTTACTTGCCAGCTGAAGCACACAATGATTGTATAGTGGAACAAAACGAAAATAATGTAAAGCAAAACATCTATGCTTTTTGTGTGCAGAGATAATAAAGAGCTTAAGCAACGACGACGGCAACGGCAACGAGAACGCCACAAAACAATACGTTTAATGAGCAAAAACAATCGCTCTGCACGTGCGTTTTACATTTTGGTACATTTCTTTGCCGTCCTCAGCAAAACAGCAGCGTGAAATGACCAGATTCTAGGTTCTGTGGAGAACGTGAGCGTATGACGGTGAACTCTTCTTTCTTTCTCCTGGTCAATGCCGTTTTTACTAATTTACCTGTAGCTCCAGGATAGGTCGCCAGCATATTACAAGTTAAACAAGTTGGAAAAATCGCGAAAGAGTTACAATAACGAGAAGTTACATTTTGAAATGACGTTTTTTTTTTTATTTCGTTGCCGTTGCCGTCGTCGTTGTTTAAGCTCTCTATTATTAGACGATAACACTTGGGCTGCGTTAATTCTAATTCTTAGTACCTCATCGGTGTCCACAATAGTGTCATCACACTCGGTTTCATCCTCAGTCTACAAGAGAAATTTTATTCATAATCATATCTCTCACAATAATTGCAATAATGGACATCATTTGGTTTTAAGAAAACTACAGCAATGAATGCGATTAAACAAAATAATGTTTATTACAGTCTATGTAACTTAGATGGCTAACTGATTTTCCTCTTGGGTTCTCCTGTTTTACGAAACAATGGTGTCTCCGAGATTGTCAGTAAAACACATCTTATCGTGCACTTCAAAACAAACAAATAGAAGTTTTCATCAAAGACTTGCCATTTCAACAGCATGATCGTTAATTACAGTCGAACCTCCCGTAAGGGGACACCCTCGGGACCAAGGGTGATTGTCCGCTTACTGGAGGTGTCCGCCTACGGGAGTTTAAAACACCAGAACAAGTCTTTTTAAGTTTTTATGATCACTTGGAATTGTATTATCCATCACAGAGGGTGGAGTGTGGCTTTTTTATTACACATACAAATTTAACACCGGATTAAATACTACGGTTCAATATTAAAAGATCTCCCTCTAAAATGCGGTGTATGTCAATGTAAGCAGTAACATACTCGATCCTCCATGTTTTGGAGGTGAACAGAATTGAACAGAAGAAGTACATCTGAATGAAATATATATCAGATAAATGCGGAAAGAGGATAAATGGAGGAGAAGGATATAGTTTGGAATTGCTCTTGCAAGTTTAAATTTCAAGGAGACAAATTTTTGTGCGACTCTTCGAAGAAAAGTTATAGAAGGAAAACTTTGAAATACTGTAATGAACATCCGGAATCGAAATGACTACGTTACCTTCATATACAATGTACGTCTGTTCTTTTGTCTAGACCAGTGCGTTATTTAACCACTACAACCAAAGTTATTTCGTTAGCAATTTTCTTGATGTTGTTCACTGTCCGCTTACGGGAGGTTATTTTAGACTCTGTGGACCCCGAATAGGTATCCGCGTCCGCTCATTAGAGGTGTCCGCTTACGGAGGTTAAGAATGTAGTGTTGAAGAGGAGAAACCGCTGGGACCGTGATTTGATATCCTCTTATGGGTAGTGTCCGTTAGTGGAGGTTCGATTGTACGTGTACATGTAGTTCGGCTATGACAATAATGCACTAACGGATTGCAAGAACCAAGGCTAGCACTCACCTGGGAATTTGTCTCACAAACCCGTTGAGCTTTTCGTCTGTCATTTAGCTCCTAAGAGTCACATTAAAAGCAAGGTTGGTTATAAGGACAAATTTGCTATTTGTTTTAATTTCTGATAACATTAGTGCAAAGGATGCTTCAAACATCTGGTTTCATGATGGACCAAACACCACAATATTGCCTTCATTCACTAAAAAATAAGTAAAGACATGTTACTTAATGATTGCGAAAAACACCTCATCCTCATCATGGGGTGGCGAGAGGGGAGGGATTAGAAATTCCTTTATACTACAGTGCATCTGAAAACTCTTGAACCATTGAATTGCTTATAACCTATTAAAAAGATGTCGTTAAAAAAGCTAATCCTGTTGCTAATGCAACAGTTGTCCTGCATTCATTTGGTGTAATTATAATTGGGGAATTTACGTAAAAAAGTAATTAAAGTAAATTTAGTAAACTTTTAAGACGCCGTCTTTAAGAGTCCTTAAATTATCACTTTTAAGAGTCCTTATAATTACCACTTTTAAGACTCCTTAAAATCGCCCCTCTCAAGACTACTTAAAATTGCCAATTTTAAGACTCCTTAAATTCGTCACTTTTAAGAGTCCTTCAAATTGCTACTTTTAAGACTCCTTAAAATCGCCACTTTTAGCACTCCATAAAATTGCCACTTTTAAGACTCCTTAAATTTGCCACTTTTAAGAGTCCTTAAAATCGCCTTTTTTAAAGAGTCCTTAAAATCACCGCTTTTAACACACCTTAAAATCGCCACTTTTAAGACTCCTTAAATTGCTACTTTTAAGAATAGTTAAATGCACCACTTTTAAGGGTCCTTAAAATCGCCACTTTTAACACTAATTAAAATCGCCATAAAATCGTCACTTTTAAGACTCTTTGAAATCGGCGCTTTTAAGACTGTTTACAATCGCCACTTCTAAAACCCGTTACGATCGCCACTTTTAAGACTCCTTAAAATTGCCACTTTTAACACTCCTTAAAATTGCCGCTTTTAAGACTGCTTACAATTTGCAATTTTAACACTCCTTAAATTTGCCACTTTTAAAACTCCTTAAATTACCACTTTTAAGAGTCCTTACAATCGCCACTTTTAAGACTCTATTAAGACTCCTTAAAATTGCCACTTTTAATACTCCTTAAATTCACCACTTTTAAGAGTCCTTCAAATCGCCACTTTTAAGACTCCCTAAAATCGCCACTTTTAACACTCCTTAACATTGCCACTTTTAACACTCCTTAAAATCGCCACTTTTAACACTCCTTAAAATTGCCACTTTTAAGACTCCTTAAATCGCCACTTTTAAGAGTCCTTAAAATCGCCTTTTTTAAAGAGTCCTTAAAATCGCCACTTTTAACACACCTTAAAATCGCCATTTTAAGACTCTTTAAAATCGCTACTTTTAAGACTAGTTAAATGCACCACTTTTAAGGTTCCTTAAAATCGCCACTTTTAACACTAATTAAAATCGCCATAAAATCGCCACTTTAAAGAATCCTTGAAATCGCCGCTTTTAAGACTGTTCACAATCGCCACTTCTAAAACCTGTTACGATCGCCACTTTTAAGACTCCTTAAAATTGTCGCTTTTAAGACTGCTTACAATTGCCAATTTTAACACTCCTAAAATTCGCCACATTTAAGACTCCTTAAAACTGCATATTGTTGTTACATATTGTGAAGTTCCCCAGTGTTCTCTTTTTCATGAACCTTTCAGAGCTGACACAGAAACCGTAATGTAAAATGGCGACCTTTCGATGTGGCCGAGTGGTACGGGGGCGAGAAACAATCGGACTTGAGATTTTCCCAGATGGAAGGACTGTCTGTGACTAGTCAAAGCAAGTGTTCGCGTTGAAATTTGCAGTACCATAGGGAGGAAAAATTGAGAGAATTGTTGCCTGTTTTCCTATGACAGCTTCTCAGTTTCTATTGGTAGAGGTTAATGGATGAAAAATAAAACATTTTTGTAAAAAGATCTCATCTTGTGTTGCGCGGGCGAACGCGAGTGATCAGAAATGGTTCTACTGACACTGATATGGGAAATACCTTGTGCCGGCCCGCCGTTTGTCGCATTTCCCGGATCTGTCCTCGAGGAGGCGTCATCTGAAGAAAAATAAGTGAGCCACATCGTTCTCCTGGTTTTACTGAAAGCTGCTGGCATATTACGGCACGAGCAAACGAACACGCGGACAGTTTCATTGTCTCAAATAGAGCTAATTCTTACAGGCTGAGTCTATTAGTATTGTTAAAATCGTTGCAAGTCAAGAAAATTGTAATCCTATGTAAATCGTATTTTTCTTTTAAATCAGGGGCAATATTCAAAGAAAAATCTCACCCTGTGATGCTTTGAAGTAGATTTTTCCTCGGTACTTGAATAACAGTTTGAGTGCGTCCCCACACATGGAATCAATGTTTCCCACCGCCGACAGGACGTTTGTATTACCCACAGTTTTGTAAAACTTTACTCTGAAATGAACAAGTATAACTTTTAGCAAAACTGAAGACCATTTTTCGAAATGATCTCTGTCGGAAAATGTGAAATACAATAGGACACGTACTCGAACCCATACCTGGTATTAGTCACCGAACCGTCCCACCCGAGCTCTGTATCAAAATTACCAAAACCATAAGAAAATATAAAACAGATACAAACCAAGAAAATTGTTAATAGCTACAGCTAGTCATACTATGAATGCGTTAACATTTACGGCCCTGAGAGCATGTTCTCGTTTTATGGCCGAAAACTCCAATTCAAAGAGCGAACGTTGTCAGCATTTTAAAATACAGAGTCGAAGACATGAACTTGAGTCTGGAAAAATAGAAAGACTCACGCATGTTTTTGAAAGTGTGCTCTCTGCTTTAATGGTTGGATTTTGGAGTTCCACAGGTATAAAATTTAGTTTAAGAAACAGTCGCGGTAGACACTTTCTCTAAAACGCTGAACGCTGAGATAAAGACCTGAACGGTGCAATTAATTGTCGAAATCGGGTAATAAAACTCGTGCATTAGTAACAGTTAAACGATAGGAAGTTCGGGAACGAATTAGATAAAATTTCGCCAATATGGTGGCTTGTAGCATTGTTGCTGAATTCTATGTCTCTTACTCTACCACTATCACACAGATATTTCAGCGTCGATGTTCGGGGAACGCGAAGTTCATCGTCGTTTCGTAACAAAACGAAGTTCCTCTTGATGTTACGAGATCTTGTTTTCCGTTTTGAATTGCCGCTTGTATTAGACATGATATACAGCTGTATAGATAACTGATGCAAAAGACAAACAAACAAACAAACAAACTATGAGGACGTTTAGTACACCGTGAGCGAACAGACGCAACTGCAACTGTGTGCGGCAGGATCTAGGACACTGAGAAGAATGTTTGACGTGGATCACACCTTTTGTCTGGCATCACAGCACTGGAAAATCGTCAGGAAAAGCCGAACATCACCGGAAACTGCACTATGCAATATAATCAATCAACCGTAATGACTGATGATATACAAACAGTTTGGTGAGCAATCCTAAGCAATGAACCTCGCGGATATCACTATGCTTTCGAACGGTCCTGTTTTGGAATTGATTCAGTGGCTGCAAGGACATAATTGTCTTGCAAATCCTCTCAGATGTGTACCATGCAATCACGCAATGGACCTGACTGAGCGAAATAGAGACCACGTTGACGGATATCTCTGGTTTGTATACTCCACTGATCTACAGTTGTAAAGAAGTATACATGGTTTTTCACAAAAGTCTTAGTTGAGGATCAAACTCTTAGAGAAATATTTCAGTATATTGATGGGATGATATAATATTAGCGGTGATCAGTGAGGATGGTTTACCAGGCAAAGTGAATAAACTCTTTAAAAAAAAAGAACCTTTTTCACGAGAACGTTGAGACCGAGATGAACCAAAATTTTTGTACATGCTAAGAACATATCTAAGCTGAAAGTCAGTTAAGGAAGTCTTTATTTTACTCCTTTGTTTTTGTCGCGTTGTACTTCTGTCTGTGTGCAATTATTTTTGCAACGCGAAATTTACCAAGATCGAGTTGGCTGGTGCGACAGGTTAGTTTTCGAGACATCAGAGCAAGCCGCACAAGCATGTGACAAGCAACTTGATTACCAAATCACAGCCAACACTATGAATACACTTTTTTTAACGTTCTCAGGCTCAAATCGAAGAAAAAATAAGAACGTTCAACCTCAGCTTCATCGCACCAGTTAACAATGAAAGCGCATGATATTGAAGATATTATTTCTTCTCCTTTTCGGGAAGTGTTCCATGTGTCACAGGAAAAAGTCTCTGCGTACTGCAAGTTTCCTTAGAGAATTTCCGAGAATTCCCTTAGGAAAACTGTTGCTGTGCATATATTTCTGGAGCGTTCGTGAACTGCGCACAGCTGTCGCACAAATGTTGAATCTGACCAAGAATACTGTTGGCGATGTCTACGCCTTGCTCAGGCATTCTTGTGGAAGGGACATACAAGATCGGCCTATTGTTCCATTTCGGGGGCGTGTTTATGTGGTGAAATGTGACGATAGTCAGTTCAAGCACAAGAGTAAAGTGGTATAAGAGGAATTGCAAATGACTGGTTTAAGTCGTATCTTGATAATCGTCAACAAGTTGTCACAGTAAATAATGTAACTTCAGGGAAATGTAGTATCACATGTGGAATTCCACAAGGTTCTGTTCTTGGTCCCCTGCTGTTTTTATTGTAGATCAATGACTTTCACCATTCCTCAGAACTTTTTGATTTTCATTTATTTGCAGATGATGCTAATTTATTCTATGAGCATAAAAGTCTCCAGATACTCCAAACTAACATAAACTTAGAACTAACTAATATTCATACCTGGCTTTGTGCCAACAAACTCTCTTTGAATATAGAAAAATCAAATTTTATACTTTTCCATCCACCGCAAAGAAAATTAAATGACTCTATGTTCAATCTTCTCTTATGCAATAAGCAACTGAAAAGAGAGTACTGCATCAAATATCTTGGCATACAAATTGATTCACACCTTAGTTGGAAAAAGCAAGTTGAATTTATAGCTAAAAAAATTAGAAGAAGTATTGGCATTTTATACAAAGTAAGACACTTTGTGGACATAAGCATTTTGGTTAAATTATATTACGCCTTAATCTATCCTTTTTTGACTTATGGTATTATTATTTGGGGTAACGCATACGAATCAATTCTTAAACCTGTATTTACACTTCAAAAGAAAGCTATGCGCATTATCACTTTTTCCTAGTTCGACACTCATTCTGGCCCCTTATTCAAATCTCTTCAGGTAATTAAGTTCTATGATCTTGTTACATTGTATGTTGCTATTTTTATGTACAAATTCCATAATCAACTCCTTCCTACTACTTTTCATTCCTTCTTCACTAAAGTAATTGATATTCATAAATACAATACTAGATTTGCAGCAAAACAGTCTTACTATCTTCCTTATGTAAGAACTAACTATGGTAAATTCAACATTCGGTTCATAGGCCCATCTATTTGGAATTCCCTTGACAGTGATATAAAGTTGTCATCCCTGTCTATGTTCAAGAAAAGGTTAAAAGAGCAATATCTTGAAGGATATTAGAATGCTTTAGTAAGATTAGATTTGTAAAACTGTTTTGCACTATCTATAGTTTTCCGTATCTTAGTGTTTTTGCCATACCCTTTGCTTACTTTATGTAATTTTTTTTTTAACTCTAGTCTTCTCCTATCTATTTTATAGTATTTTCTCTTTCCATAACCTTATTTTTGCTCACGGTTTTGTTACATGTGCGGTATGTATGTTAGTATCTGCTTGTGTACCGACCTAAATTAGTATGATTAGTTTTGTTAAACTGGCTGCCTGCCCTTTTTAACTTTATGGTTATTTCAGGTAGCCAGTCCCCTCTTTTTCTTTTTATTTCAATGATTGTATGTCTGTAATGTCACTAAATGGGGAAAATAAAGCATGTTGTTGTTGTTGTTGTTGTGAGTATCCAACCAGTCCATGTAGTAAGGGGGCTGTTGCCTCGCTTTAGCGTAGACGTTGAAATGAATTACTTTGGTGGATCGGCCCAACCGGCAACTGCTGAGGAACCTCACTTGGATAACTCCACTACGTAGCTATTGATGTAGTTGACACCCTTGAATGTTATACCGAGATTAATGTCAAATGCCGTCCAAATAACCTGAACCGTTTTACTAACCGTTGTAACCGAAAGGGTTAGGAAGACAAAAAAAAAAAAGACATTCAAATGCCTATCTTTCCGCGGGGAATTTATTTAATGTTATGATTTTCCCTTGCAGCACAATCGAGGAAGAAGAGCGAGAGATGATGTTTGGGTTTTTGGTGTCCTCTCTACAGAGCACAGCCCCTGTCGTGGCTACTTCCAAGTAGTTCAAAGACGAGACACAGCAACGCTTACACAAATATTGCGAAGGGTATTACTACCAGGATCGGAGGTCCACTCAGATGATTGGGGTGTGTATAGAGGAACTTCGCGCGTCATGTCCCAAATGTTACAGTTCATAGAACAGTAGTCCATCGCGATAATTTCGTGGATCCCGTAACAGGCATACACACGCAAGAGGTTGAATCAGCATGGAGTCGGCTGAAGTACCACATCAAGCGAGAGAAAGGCATACGCGCATTGGACCTGCAAGACTTCCTTAATGAAGAAATGTTGAGGCAATGGAGGGGCCTGATTTCTGTGTTTCAAAATGTAGTTTCTGTAATAATCGTTATCACCAGTTTTAGACCATCCAAGCTATTACAATCCAAATTGTGATATCATCAATGTAAGTAACTTTAGACTCAGCTAAATTTATATGCTGAGGTTGAGACGAAGACTGTAAATGAAACAAAACAAAACAAAACAAAAAAGGAAAAGAAACGAGGCACTGAGTCCCAAACCGAACAAAAAACACCTTGAAATGTGACTGTGATTACTCAATGCTTGCATGACACTTGTATCTATTCATGATTCTGGCACGGTGAAATATATTTAAATAAATAGAAAGAATTATGGACTGACAATTAGCTGACTGACAATTAGTAGATCCTGAAAATAATTTACTATCGTAGTTCCCTTTGTACGTCAGCTACCCTCGGTAATGCTCCATATGTCAGTGGGTGCGGTTATCTAGCCTAGTTTTGTCATGCTTACAGCGCCTCTATTAATGACTGACAAACAGAAACTATTCATCAAACACTACCGGCATAGTACTTGTACAGCGGTCGAAACGCTTACATCCACATCTCCGGATAATTTTGAGCATATTAACCATTCAATGAAAATGCAATCAATCGGGGCGTTTCTCGGGCGCAGATCTCGTTCCTTAAACTGTGTGATCGTCAGTTGCAGTGGGGAAGTGGGGAAGGGGGAAGTGTTTTGCGATTCTCAGTCTTAAAATACCGTAAGAGCCAAGTTTGAAAAAGTCTTGTCGTTTACCAGTCAGGTACGTAACTTTATTTCAACTCGGGTTGATGAGACTGATTAGGCCCCCAGCAGTACATGCTAATATGCTGAGAAAAGTACAAAAATGTCAAAAAATTACATGATCAAGTTATGACTAACATTCTAACTATATCAATAAATAAACGATCCTAAATCTTAAAATTATTACAGTGAATCATAGAAAATTATACATTACAAATGTAGCTCTCTTACAGCATTTGTAAATTCCTGAAGGATTGTCACTGAGTGTAATTTATCCGGTAAAATTTTCCACACTTTGGCACCAATAAAAGCTGTTGGTGCCTCTCAAGTACTTCACATCATTACGTACAACGAACAAGTCACTTATATATTCCTGTAACATATGTATCAAATCTCACGGCTATCTATCATACCGTATTAATTAATATGATAATGTCCTATAGGCGACGATTGGACAAAGTTAAGCCGTAGTCATCATCACCATGAAGGGGCACCCATTTGTTGTAGGCACACCTTAGAGTTCTCACATCAAGCCTTTTCAGCTTCTGTTCATCAGACTAATTACATTTATGCCAACGCACAGAACAGTAAGTGAAATAAGACATTACACACAAGTTGTAGAGGCACACCTTGGAAGAAATTGATAGCGTGGTCTTTAGCCTGATATCCAACTTTCTTAGTAATCTTGCCAGTGTATTTGCTAAAATTAAGCGAGTTATCGATAGTCACGCCTAAAAGTTCTAAATGGTCTACGATAGGAACCTGTACATCACTAATACTAAAGGGAAGATCGCAAGGATAGTTTTTTGGAAGAACAATACATTTATATTTCTCGGGATCGAGCACTAGCTTATTATCGTCAAAGTAATGACTTGCAACAGCGAGATCGCCATTGATTACGGACTTTACCTCCTTAGGGTCGCGATCACTCAAATAAAGAAATTTGGTTATCATCAGCATAGCTGGACAAATTAGCAAGATTGATAAAATAGAACAGATCATTCAGAAAAATATTAAAAAGGAGGGGCCCTAAAACCGATCCCTGGGGTACACCCTTAGAAAAAAACAACAATGTCAGAGGCTACATCCTCGATCCTGAGACGCTGGGACCGGGTAACTGTGTAGGAGGGGCAGGCTGACTGGAGCAGCACCGTAGGCAGCCAGCTTGGCGAGGAGGAGGTCGTGCGGTATCATATCAAAAGCTTTACTCAGATCCATAGAAACTGCGCCAACAACACACTTATTGTCAAGTGCCTTCCTCCAATCCTTAATCAACGCGTAGAAGTACCGCCTCGCAGCTGTAACCCCGTCTATACGAAGACAGGAAAGGTGATAAGATCGATCTAAAATAATCAGAGTTGGGGTGCAAGACACTTCTCAAAAACTTTCTCCAGAGTAACTAGGTAGTACGCGCCCTTTAATTGGCCAATTTAGCGAGTTGCATTCCACAAGACTGCCGCATGACTTGATTACATATTTTTCTGCTCGATTCGATTACCAAGAAATACTGTTATGTTGTTATTTTCCATGCTCCTCAGTTTTTTTATACACCAAAGTGTCGGTAAGCTGCAAGTTTCATTGGGAAAGATGGAGGTGGGGGAGTTTCTACCTCTTTTCCACTCTTACGCGTCAACTGGTAAGTATCAGTCTACGCGACTGGAAAGTAAAGTTTCTTAGGATGCAGGTGGTTCCTAGTAAAAAAAAAACTGATCTTCTGTAGGTCCTCAAAGTTGATGTTGATTTTGTTCTTTCTTTTCTAACTCTATTTGGTACTATTAGCATCACCATCATCATCATCATCATCATCATCATCATCATCAACATTAGCATCATCATTATCAACATTGTTATTATTATTATTATTATTATTATTATTATTATTTTGGATATTCTTTCTGATGTTTCACTTTCCGATGACATCTGGCTGTACGTCAATTGAGGGCGGACTGTGCCTCACAGCCTTAGGCCTCAAGTTCAATTCTTACTGTCACCCAAATCCTGTCCAAAAACATCGCCAGGCTGTCAGTTCCATTCTCAAGGCCCCAACCACCACTGATAGACTGCCCAGCAGCCAGCTTTCACGTTGAGAGGCTGAAATTTCCACAGGCGACTCAGCTTAGCCAATTACACTGAAACATCTCACCATTTTAAAAATTGTTCGGGGCTGCTAACTGAAGCTCGGGGTAGCTGAAAGCTATGCTAAAAAAATTAGGCATGAGATAAATAATTTTCTAAGCCTGAAAAACAAAGCGAAAGTTGAGATGAGAGATGACAAACCCTGGAAACGAGGTTGCAAAGAACGAATAAGACGTTCGAACGGAATGTCATCAGTCCACTGAAAAACGTGAAAAAGTTGTTGTCTCGGGATTTCATGTTCATGACCGACGCTGACATTATTTTTACCTAGTCATCATGAATAAATAAATGAAGACAAGCAACACGCGCACCGAATAATGATCCATTAGCCAATCGGGTTACTTGACCCTAGCTATGCTAAAGTGTGTTGGGGGTTTTTATTACTAACAGACCCAGGGTGAGGATGTGGGAGACGGAATACAGGTAGGGCAAATTGAGCGAACAGTTGCCAGTAGTGTTTGTCGGCGACCTTTTATCTTTCAAGTGCCACTGTCCGAGGGACGAACTATAACAGGCTTACGGCTTTTGCGGCCGCAGTGAAAAAAGTTCGGAACAGCTTTCTCGGCACCTAAGACAAATTTACGACCTTTCTTCTGTTCATGCCTTTTATATCAGCGCTGAACATAGTTTTTCAGACTAATTTTTCATCATCATCATCATCATCATCATCATCATCATCATCATCATCATCATCATCATCAGCGTCTTCATTATCACCATAAGTTGCTAAAAATTCTTAAGTTGTCACCGCCGATAGCATCTTCCAAAGGCAAATATTTATGCCGACTGTTTAAGAACAATCAAAGTCTTTCTTTCTCACTGAGATCTGCTCCAAGCTGTTTTGTGTCTCTGATAGGGTCGTTGTTATTCAAAGATGAGTTGTCAAAGTTGGAAATGTCTTCCTCTGGAATTTCGACTTCGATTTGGTGTTATTTGCAAACCGCTAACCTCAAACCACAGGTAGTCCAACTAAGAGCACAGCGTTAAATTCGCACATTCTGAAATGTTTTCTATGGTCGTTGAAGAAATGAAACAAGGCTTAAATAGCTTTCCAGCTTTTTATTTCCTATAAGTTGTTTACAATTTAATCAAGTTGCCCCCAAAATCGAAAGTTTTTCTAAATGTCCAAAGTCGGCTAAAGCCTATAATTACCTCCGTATCGCTGCTGTCACTAATTTTGAATCATTCAATAGAAAGGGGCCGGGATTCATGAACTTAATAAGATACAACTTAACAGAAAAGTCACGACCTTCCTAAGATATGTTTTATGCAGTGTTATTGATAACTAAAAGTCTTAAGCCCATCATAAGACAGGTGTATCGTAGGTGTCTCCTAACTTCATAGGTCTCGAGAAATTATCGATTAGCACACTAGCCAAAGGAATTTTCTCAGAGTCTTGCATACAGAAAATTAAACTCTAAATTTGAATAATCGCGTTTATTTCTTCAATTGTTGTCAACAATGTTGGAAGGGCTCCATTCTTGATACATCGTGATATGTATGCCGACGTAAAAGAGTTTGGTCTGCATACCCTGTAGTGGAGTATGCAGCCATAGTTTGAGACGCCTACAACCAGGAAACATTGACAAGACTAGGTAGAAATGGTCCAGAGGGGAGGAACTCAAATGAGACACCTAGGAACAAGAAGGAAGCGAAATAGGCTAAAAATGCTGCATAAAACGCATAATGGTTTTCCTGATTTGGTAATCTTCTTTATTTGCTCCGACCGGAGCGTTGGGTCTGCACTGCAACGTTCCAGTGAAATCGATTGTGCGTTGTAGTTCACTTTAAGAAATGACATCCCGATAACCTCCTGCTCGTTCTCTTGTTCCTTCTGCACTGTTCCTCGTCAAAATTTCTTATGTCTGCTCCTCCTCCTTCTCCCCAGAGAAACAGCAGGGACTTCTGAATGGTATTATTTGCAGGTTTTCTCAAGGTATGGTCAATCCACTTCGCATTTCCTTCTCCTGACAATGTCTTCAATCCTTTGTTGATTGGAAGACTGTTAAACTGATCTTCATTTGAAATCGTCCTTGGCCGCCAGACTCCTGGATTTTGACAATGATTTTCTTAGTCAGTCTCTAGGTCTCAGATCCATAAAGCGGAAAAGGGACTTGAAGAGTTGAAGATCCTCAGATCCACAGAGATATACATTTGAATCTCCGGACAGGTCTCAGAATGTGGAAGGCAGTTTGCGCACTCCTGTACATGGCTTCAAAACCGTCAGGCTACCGTAAATCCTAGATTAAACGCCGCGGCGCTTATTAATTTCACCGAGATTTTGGTGTGTCGCTTATTCGGGATGCGGCGCTTATTTAAAACTTGTGCATCACAAATTATAACGCTAAGAGAATGAAGTGAGTCAAATTTGCGATAATAAAAGCAAAATTACGTTAGCTTATAATGGCAAGGACAGACTCAGTGGATTTTGAGATGATTTACAAGTTAAGCTTCCATTCTGTTATCCGTGGACATCATGAGTATAAAGCAACCCGGACTCCTCAAGTCAGTGAAAAGCTGGACCGCAATGAAGACACGCGGCAAGAAGCGAATGATTACGATGAACACGCTGTTGGTCTCTTTAAGGCTGCGAGCAGGGATGGAAAGAAGACTCTTGTTGGACACGTCCCTATTGAACTTTAAAGTCTTATTGATCATTTTCTGAAAGCGGACAAATCGAATAGCGTCTGTGCAGAGGTCATTGGAAAGAGGAAACGTGAGGTCGGGCTGGTGGTTCCTGCAAATTTTTCCGTATACACTTTAAACAAGAGATATGAACAAGTCATGGATTCTGAACTTATCAAGAAAAAGGACATATTAAAACATTTAGAACTGCTTCGGATTCTAGAGTTTTCCGAAAATAAAACTTCAGATTTCTTGAGCAGACAGTCTGATATCTCAAAAAATGATAAAAGGCGAAAAGGGGGGTATTTGTTTCCGCTCGAATTAGCGCCGCGGCGCTTATTCCAGGTGCGGCGCTTATTAAGTTGGTGGGCCTAGGTGCGGCGCTTATTCGAGGTGCGGCGCTTATTCGGAGTGCGGCGCTTATTCGAGGATTTACGGTATCTTAAAATATTCTGAAAAATTCAGCCTCGATGATCTTGTAAATGTATTCTCATAGAGTGTATTATTTTCTTTCGTATCGTAAAAGCTCTATTAATCCCCTTTTCCAATAAGCCCCCCGTTTAGAAGTCGACTTTTGTAATAAGCTCCTCTCTCTAATACCCCCTCTCCCCTTTTTTACGGTACACTCAGTGCAGATTCAATGATGTTTTTAGTTGCAGACATTCTTAGAAACAATCCGTTCCATTTAAAGTTTAACTGCAGTTATTTGAGTTTTGTACAAAAACTATTTTAAGACGAAAACGGTGTGTTTAAGATTTGAAATAACCCCCCCCCCCCTTTCTATTAATAAGCCCCCCGTCAATGAGGCCTGAAATTAAATAAGCCCCCCGGGGGCTTAATAGAGATTTTGCGGTAATCTCCTGCAACTTATCAGTGAATAATGCTGCGGGTTTTTTTAAAATAAAAACTGAATATCTACAGCTCGGAAAATTTTCTCGGAAACGTCCATTAAATCGTTTTAACACCATCGTTTGCTGGGGACCTGATTTCAAGGGAAAGACAATTCCTCTTTGTTAAAATGTTAACGCAGTGTGATTAACTTCCTTGATTAGAGAACAATGGAGTACAGATACAATTGCATTGCTGATGGTTTGACATTCTGTAGTCTAGGGGACACAAAAGGCTACCTATACAAACTTCTTCCCTGCTGCAGTATAAAAACCATCCCAAAATATTTCAAATGAAATAATAGCAGTCAAAAAGGCAACAACTGTTGCCAGTCAATGTATAACCGCAATAATAATAATAATAATAATAATAATAATAATAATAATAATAATAACAATATCGATGTAAAATTGTGAAAATCTGCAATTCTCCATTTTGACCTTCTACCCGTATGTTACCATTCCCGGTTACCACTTTATTAAAGATTACTTTTCCCATGGTGGTATAAATAATAATAAAAAAAATTAAAGTATTCGCGAGCGATAATACTACTACAATAAGGAGTCGAAATTTGACCCGATTTTACCACGAGTCAGTAAATTTTACAATTTCAGCAACATGTAGAATCATATGTTTCTTTGGGAAAGAAAATGGAGAGAAACACGTTCGGACGCGCTATATTTGCACCCCGTGGTGAAATGCCACGCGCGAGAAGAGAAGGACAACAGGTAGCCTACCACGCAGTCGACTGCGTGGGAGGCTAGAAAACAGAGGAATAATTGAAAAAACCCTCTCTCCTACGCCTCCGCAGAGGCTCAAATGGACGTTTCGTATTGAGACACTTTATACAGCGGAATCTCGAATACGCATCAGCCAACCTCTGCATAGGAGAAAGGACATGACCAGCGTTTGCTCTCAAAACGCGGGGAGCATTTATCCTGCGCTTATGTTACGTCTCACGCTTGATTCTATCTGCCCCCTCCAAAAATTCCTGAAAAATAAATAAGGAACTGAAATGTTTAAAAAAAGACGACACCACGCTTAAATCGAAAATTTGGAACTAATCGGATGGAATGTGTTTTTGTTGTTGTCATAATTCAGCTGGGAAATGCGTTTGGGTACTCTGTAATAATTAGCAACCGGAAAGCAGAACTAACAGTGGTCCTATTGTACAATCTAGTAAATTGTTAAAGACATATCAGATGTCATATTGCAGCAAGATATTTCTCGTCCACGTGTCTTCTTCACTTGCCTCCTTCGTCGATCTAGCTCGTAAGAGAAATCGATGCGATGAGCTTTCCTTCGCCAGTAACGCACCCCGTGTTCGACCATGTAACGTACAGCGACGACCTTCCTAGGGAATTCCTGTGTGATGTTTGGTAAGAAGTTGAGTATTTGCTCACCATTTTACCATTTATGTATAACCAAAGCTGCAGCTGCTGAAGAAAGCCTCTGTTTATGAGAAAGTGGGGCATTTATGTATTGTTTATAGTGGCTCTTTCCTAGAAAAGCACCCAAAGATTGTATTTCATTGCTTTCTTATCGACCTATTTTTTTTCTTTTCTAGTTCGAAGCCTATTCTGGAGGCGCACATGGCCACTCCATGCGGCCACAGTTTTTGTGGCTTTTGTGTTGGGCAATTTAAGAAAACCAATGGCCAGCTGACCTGTGCAATGTGTCGCTAGCAAGTGGACAATTTCTGTAAGAACATCTTCGTTTGCAAGGTACTCTCAACCTTCCAGGGAGAGTGCCTCCCTTGCAAGGATCAATTCAGCTTGGACTCCTCCGCCGAGCACTTTAAGAAGTGTCCACATATGGAGGTCCAATGCTAATTGTGTGGCGTGAATTTTAAACGCCAAGATCAAGCTGTACACGAGAACGCATGTACCATGGTGGAAATTGTGTGCGAATGTGGAAACAAATTTCCAAGAAAAGACCAGTGTGACCACGTTGCGGAAAAATGTGACTTCGCCAAAATGTCTTGTCCCTTGAATTGTGGGCAAATGATTGCAAGTTATGTTGAGTTTCATATCGAACACAGATTACTCGGAAATGTAAAGGCGTTAAATGCCATTTTAGAAAGCCCGTCTTAAGCTGAAACGTTATTAAGTCAGCCCTTTTCAACATAATCGCTCTTTGTTTAGCAACCGAGAGAAAGAAAGCCAGTCTTAGGTTTGAATGATGAGTTCCCGAAGGGAATTTACTAGCTCAATTTAAAGGGAAGGTGCAGTGTCCTTGAACGCTAAATTCACAATGCGTATTGTATAATTTTTCCTGTAAAAAAAAAAACAAGAAGAATACCGAAGCAACTGAGTCCTGATCTGACTTAGCCCAAAGGTCATCAGAAAGCTTGCGGTTTGACAGGTCACGGTCGCTGGTTTTGAAAGCTATGTGGAGGCACAACCCCCCAAAGATCTGGAAAGAACCGGCGTGAAACAAAAGCCGGAAACTGTCAGTGTTCATGGGGTAATGGGGGACGATCCGCCAAGGAAAAAAACAGAAAAATTTCGTTTAGCTGGATATTTACGCACGTTAATTTACGCACGTTTTAGCTGATACAATTTAGATACCCTATCTAAGGATCAAACCGGGAACACTATGCCAACATGGGCAAAAATGATACCCTACTTAAGGGAGTATCCCCCCCCCCGGGAAGGATGCAATCATCAATCCTTTCGCCGTGTGACTACTTCACATGACAGACATTCGGATTTTCGTAAAAAGTGAAAGAAAGGAAAAATGTTTCGTCTTTCAACAAAGTTTTGTCGCCAATGTTGTTCTCGATCAATTGACTTAAACGGCGGGTGGTCTAAGTTTAACAAGATACTTGCACCACACCCCCACTTTATTGTTCGAGTTGCGCTAAAATTATTTTAGTCTCTTAACTGTTCGTGACAATAATGTAACATCAACCTCGTTCCCAGTGGCGGGAAGAGGACAGACCCAAGGAACGAGGCTGTGTTAACATATGAGGTGCTCAAATATTTATGACCGTGGTTTATTCAACACCGATTTACAATGGTCTCGTTTTATTGTGGATTGAGTACGCCGGTTAGGGCCACACTAGTGTACATCCAACTACACCAATTTCCTGTTTTAATATTGACCTAAACGTGACCGATTTTCTTCCTTTTAAGGTATTTCATTCCGTCGCATACGCTACAGTGCCTGTCCGCAGTGGAATATTGCGCAATCAAGGGGTGTGGCGCCCTGGCGCGAAAAGGCGGAAAGGCAGCACACATTGAAAAAAGTCAAAGCCGCCGTTATTCGTTACTTATCCAGGAAAAGACTGACCGATCCTTTGGAGATTCAACGAAGTGGTGAGCAGTGATAGTGGTAGTACGTAGTAGTCGTAGTTGCAGGCCTGTAGCAGGGAATGCGGCGGAGGGCGCTCGAGCCCCCAAGAATTTTTGGAAGTTTAAAAAACAATTTTACCAAACGTATATGGTTAAAACAAATTCATTCCAAGCAGTTGTTTGTCAAATGTTCAATGAACGATGTTCCCATAAAGGTCTCCTTTCAATTATTACGTTGATAAAAAAATGGTGGGATTGTAAACAGTATTGGTATCCATCTTACAAGACTCTTTGTATGTTAATAGGGCGTTAAAGATACCTTACGGTGGCGGCAGCGGAAACATCATCTATTAAGTTAACTTGAAATCTTCCAATCTCTCTAAATTTGTCAATTGTATAACAATTGTGCAATTCTAACGACCGGCACCAAAACAATTCGTCATTGTGTGTTAACGTCCTCCATAAAACGGGAAATTAGAAATTTTCACATCGTATTCTTGCATGGTGCCAAAGAAATGTACCAAAATTAAAAGTGCAATGAAAGTACAGAGTTGATATTTTGCTTTGTAAACCGATTTCTTTGACATTCCCATTGCCGTCGCCGTCGCCGTCGAGCCACCTTTAACCCCTAATGACCATATTTTAATTTTTATCGGCACCCTCAGTTATTTTAGCCTAACTACGGGCCAGATTTGTAATGGAAAAGTAGTATCCCAAATGCCCATATTTCACGAACTGCAAGTAACTGTACAACAGATTAAGAAAAGCCCTATGTAAACTGTCGGACCTTTTTTGTTTCTTCCAAACAGAGCGGAATACGGAATTAAATAGCCTTAAGCTTTGTAAGGCTTTTTTAATTCTTTTCCCTTAAACCCTTGATTCATTGTTTTACAGCCACGGATATGGTATAAGGCTATACCTAAAAGATCTGGCGAAGTGGCTGCCTTTAAATGGAGTCTACCATCTCCTCCAGTAGACGATCAGATCATCTGCAGCCCAGAATTTGAAAAATGGAAGAGGAAGTGGAAAGTCTTCTGCGTCCAAAAAGGAGGTCGTTTACATTTCGGGATAGAGTACTTCCAGGGGGTGGAACGTATTCATGTAGGGCCTTGAGGTAAATAAAAGGGGTAAAAAATCGGGCATGCCCTGATCCAATTCAGAATAGAGCTTGCAATTCCTAGTAATAACCTGAAATCACACCTTAGGAACATTGTTGCCACACTTTTCACACATGCATTAACATAGCAAAGAAATTAACTCCAGACATACGCAAGCTTGGGGTAACAAACCCTTCCCAACAATGTTTCATTTGCTGCAAATCTCTCTAACGTTGTCTTAGTGAAAAGAAACATATGCTTGGAAATGCTTTAAACATGTATGGAAAATCAAGGTCACTTAGAATATTGAACAGGCAATCAAATTAAGGTAAATTCTAACTTGCTATTTATTTTTTCGCAGTTTTCTTGTTTCTCAGCAAGATGGTAGCAAACATGTGCATCACTTCCCTCATGCCAGACTTGAAGAGGGTGAGATGGTACGAGGGATTCACAAGGCCACACCAGAGTCCATCACTGTCAAAATGGAGCAGTTGGAACTAGTCCAACAAATAGATGAATGCGCAGTCTAAGTATAATGATTGGTTGGACATCCTGACAAGTTTTTGTTTTGATACTGAAACAAAAATTAAACTCAGTAGAGAATAAATTTGAAAAGTTATTAGTGTGTGCGTTATGTGTGTACGAACATATATTACCGTTTCAAATGCAAAAAAAGTTATCTTTGTTGGGAAAAATGAAAACGTTATTTTTGAAAGAAAATTTGATTTGTGTGGTAACTTAAACAGGCGTTCTTAAGAGGCTGTCTCTGTAAAAACCACCCACTCAATTTCGCATCAAAAATAATTTCGCCTGAAACTCTGGTAATTGAAAGACTTTACCAAGGTTAGAATAAAAACAGATTTGGTTTGAATCGAAACGGGTTTTCGGTGGAGTTAGGAACCATAAAATATTTCGCCCGGTCAGCGCCCGTCGCAACGTCTACGAACAGCATAAAATTGCCATTTTTCGTGGAGCTGTAAAATATTGCAGTTTGCAGTTTTGCGAAAGACTAACAGATTTTCTATTGATTTATGTTTCAAGACGAAATCAAGCGTATTACTAAACACCATCAATCGCTGTCGAACGATGGCCGGAAATGGCCTTGCTTCAAGAGCTAGTTTTGAAGTTTTGGGACCTCGTTAAACACTCTAGTCTACACAGCCGAAAAGTGTAGTCCTGTATCGGCGAAAATATGCAAAAACCCCTGTACGTTTTCTGTATTTCTAAAGTTATGGCCGTTTGTAACAATACATGTACGAGCAGTTGCGACTTTGACGCCTACAACAAAATCGACATATCTCGGACAGATTTTATCATAAGTACAGCTTACCTGCCTCGCAAAACGAATTTATTTCCACCTTCAGCAATTTCCAAGACTTATGACACTAGTGCCAGTCTCCTCCTGGGGCAATCTCTCTACACGAAGGAAAAAGCTTAAGGCGATGTTAATGTTTAAAATAATTAAAGGGCTTTCCCCCAGCGTACCTGCAGGATTTATTTAGCATCCGTAGTACACCGTATAACTTAAGAGATTCTGAGATTAAACTAAACCTGCCCAAGCCACGCACGAACTATTGTAAGCGTGCCTTGGGCTACAGCCGGGCGCTACTGTGGAATAGCCCACCCGTAAATTTAAGAAAATCAGACTCTCTTGGATATTTTAAAAGGGAACTTGAGATAATTTACAACAATTGTCAGTCGGGCTCCCACACGGCAATCTTGTAAAACAGTGTTGTTTTAATTAATATTTTTATTAATGTAATATATACTGAAGATTTTACCGTGTATAAACAAATAATGTATGTATGTATGTATGTATGTATGTATGTATGTATGTATGTATGTATGTATGTATGTATGTATGTATGTATGTATGTATGTATGTATGTATGTATGTATGTACTTTCAATCAGTGAATTGAACGGCAGTCCCAGTAAATAGCTGGTTATTGCTCTCGAAACGTGAGAATTAATCGGCTTTTGTCGAGCTAGTTTCTTGTAACCGAACCTGAAGTCCGACTCCACGACCACATTTTTCATCGAAACATCTTTTCAGAACTGGGTCTCTTCATGAATCAATCAATTTACTATCCAAGTCTTGTATTGAGAAAACCGTGATTTGAAGGCTTAGATATTTTGAAGATACTCACGGTCGGTACAACTGAGATCGTTGTAACACGAAGGGTTTACAGAAACGAGAAAATCAGGAATACGGAATCCGGACTCCGGAATTCAGAACCTGAAATTTAAATCCAGGAATCCGGAATCTACAACCTCGAGTGCGGAAATCAGAAAGAGCTCACATGTTTCTGAAAATGACTGAACTCTTTACCAACCTCAACAAATCTCTTTGAACATGATATTGAAAATTGGCGTCAAAATATTCCTGTTTATTTTTGTATACATGAACAAAGGGAGTTATGTAGTTCCTAAGAATCTGTGAGGCTGCATCGGTGTTAGAGTGAAACAATAAAATTTGGTTTACCAATGGAGTTAAAAATGTAAATTGACCACCGTAAAGGGATTCAAAAAGCTGACATTTCGCGCGTTATTCCTTTGTCAGAGCGAAGGGCTCTGACGAACGGCTAACGGTCCGGCGATGGAGCGGCGAAGGAGCGGCGACGTCCATCCTCTACCAGGTCCAGATAAAGAGACGGAAAAAGTGATTCCAGTTTGCATCGGGAGACGTTTCAAGAAAAACAGCGTTGTCTCGCGCGGCCACATAAAGCCTAATTGTGTAACGCCGGTCGTAAGCGCAAAGTCACCAGTACGTGTAAACCATAATAAACAACTCACAATAGCCCATCTCAACGCCAAGTCTCTGAAAAACCGACAACCATTTCACGATATAAGCGAAATGGCGCTAGAGAAGAAATATGATGTTCTCACGATCTGGGAGACATGGTTTAATTCGACTATTACCAACATCAGTGTCGAGATTGAAGGCTACGAGATATTCAGGCTGGATCGCTTGGGGAAGTCCGGCGCTGGGGCTTGTGCCTATGTCAGACATGGCTTAAAGGGTAGGATCCTCAAGGACCTGGCTGGCATCGGCGAATCAGGTCTACATCAACTCTGGTTACAAATCCAAAACAAGAATATGCGTTCGATCTTGCTGTGCATTGTTTACAGACCCCCGGATATAGGCCTTTCTTGTCTCGAAAATGAGCTCATGCCAGCATATGTGAAGGCCTTATCCCGTAACAAGGACATCGTGATGACAGACAAGGGAGGTAAATTGTGACCTGTTAATCAAAAACCCTAGGGATGACGCTCTTCGGTATTTCTGTGCTTCCGTGAACGCCCACCAGTTGATAGACAGACTTACTAGGGTCACTATGACATCACATAGCCTTTTGGATGTTGTCATGGTATCGAACAAGGACATAGTCAAGACCAGTGGTGTTTTAGACCTCACCATTAACGACCACTACCTAGTGTACGTTTTCCTCGATATGAAAGTGTCTAAGCCTCCACCCACCTACATCACAACCCGGAGTTTTAGAAACTTTACCGCCGACCAGTTCTCCAGTGACATCGCACAGGTATCATTGGAAATTGTGGAATTAATGGCCTCATTGGATGACAGAGTGAACGCCTTTAACGACATTTTTCTAACATGCCTCGATAATCATGCCCCTATAAAAACTCTGAAACTAAAGCGCAAGTCAAATCCATCCATCACTGCTAAGATCAAGGAACCTGCCAGAATGCCGGACAGCGGCTGCCCAGCGCGGTTTCTTTTATAGGGCAACAAAAGCGTGGAATAGTGTCAGCTGCTCGATCACTAAGATCATTTAAAAAGAACGCAAAGGCAGAATTAATGAAGAAAAAGGGGATCTCAATATGCAACTATTGTACATTATCACAGTGTTAGCTGTTATTATTGTTAATTTTAGCATCTGTAATTTTTAAGTTGTTATTTCTATATCAAGTTCATGTAAGTTATTTTATTTTATATCATTAGTCTTATTTATATTATTACAAACATTGTAAATTAATTCTGGAAAACCCCTTGGGGAGAATTAATAATAAAGTATTGTATTGTATTGTATTGTAATTTTCGTGTTTTGTTTATAGCCGGTGTTATGTTACATCTTGTATGAAACACGTAATTTTGTTTATTTGTTTATCGTTTTCGATTTTCCTCCTCTTAAAACAAAAGCGCTAGACACCTGACGCTTGGTCAAGTGCACGTTATAATAAAAAT
The DNA here is from genome assembly GCA_016490735.1 of Pachyseris speciosa. NCBI lineage: Eukaryota > Metazoa > Cnidaria > Anthozoa > Scleractinia > Pachyseridae > Pachyseris > Pachyseris speciosa. The sequence goes on from JAEMWC010000188.1 coordinate 1,063,655, forward strand.
GGCAAGTAGCCGGCTTAACGTATCAGTATAAAAATTACAGTTTGTGGCAATCTCAAGAGAAAAAAAATGTTTCGTGCAACAGTGTGTGCAGCGTCAATGCGTGTGTCGGGTCCTTCATTCTTTATTGACTGAGTTAAAACAAAATTATATTGAAAGTGCTGACCAACTGAAGACGAGTTTAGCCATTGGTAGACGACCAATTAGTGCCCCATGCATATACAGGCATTGCACTAAATAGAGAATATATTACCTCATCTGTAAATACCCTTAGAGAACAACATCGTTCCCAGGGCCATTCGGCAGAGAAAAGCCCTGGGAACGAGTTTGCCTTAGAGAATAGAATTCTGGTTTCATTATCTACCAGCGTTTACAAAAGGAACATCGCTTAAAGACATGCTAATTGCTAAAGCAAAACTATAAAGTGCTACTATGACGACATTCACATCTTTCCTATCTAAGCCGTTTTAAAATATAAACAAGTAGGCTATACGAGAAGAAGAATGCTGTTTTATACTATTTCAAATATCTCATTTTGTTCCAGAGATATTCCAGTTTTTAAAATATGCAAATTAGCCAAGTGGTGACATCATGTACTCAACCACATTTTGATCAAATATGACGAAAAGAGTTATCTCAGCCAATTGTATCAGAAATGATCGATTGCAGTTAGATTCTACCAGATGTGCTTCACAATATGAGCTTACCAGTATTGTTACCATGGCAACATACTGGGTTTCAGTCCTCCTTGATATTAGGGGTTTGCTGGCCACCTTTAGAACTCCATTTGATATTTGCCAATGGTGCCTCATTTTCATGATCCAGCAACCATGTAAATATATGTTAGATAGAGGTTGCGGCCTTGTTGAAAATTTTTTTGGAGTTGAAAATCACTAAAAATATTGAAATCAGGTAAGGGAGACTGGAAAAGAGCGAGTTACCATGGGAAGCCGTAGGGTGTTTTGCCTTTAGAACTATCAGCCTATCGTTCAAGTTTCAATGGTCTCTGCTCCAAATTGACCGAGCTAGTTCTATTTGTATACTTGATGTTATATTGGGTTGATACTATGACATCATCAGTATTCTCATTTGCATATTTTAGACATCTTTTAAACTTAAATATATCCGGAACCAATGCAGATAATAACAAACAAAAAAACTGAAATTCTATGCGATAAACTTAAAAATGGCTCTCAGAAACAAATTGTGCACACAGCAGGAGTCGCGTTGGTCTGTCAACTCCTCCTTTTACATGCATGAAAATTAAAACTGAAAAATGATTTGCTCCGAAAGTTGTCTTTGCTCTCGAAGTCAATTCAAACAATTAAACCAAGAAATGTTAATAGCCTATGGGGTCTATGTAAAGTGGTTAATTTATCAGACAAAACCGACAAGTTGCATGTCAATTTGAATAATAAACCTGGTCAATAAAAATAGTACAACGTTGAAGTAACATATCCTATCAAATGGTTTTAGTCAGTTAAAGATTGCTGAAAACTACTCTCTGAAGACTGGAAATGCTATTTCAGGGATCGTATATTTCAAAATCTCCCGCGGAAACAAATCCCAGACCCCCTCAGAAACTCGCGCCTTCGTTGTTCCTGATGTGCCCCCCTCCCCAATAAATTTAACCCTTCTACGGGACTGCCTCAAGTTGGTCCGCGGAATGGTCATGCTGCAACCCCGACCTGTTCAGGATTAACTCATATTCTTTTTAATTACTTCTACATATTCGGAAAATTTTAGGAACCCAGATCAAGACTAGCTACAAAATGATCCTTCCCTGGTATCAAATAAACACTTGTTTTCCACTGTTTTCCCTCGAGATTATGGCCTGTTCTTAAACTGGCAAGCGGTTTTACTCTTGAGGTTCGTACGCGGTCCTCTGAGAAATCAGCATCACACCGATACTCCATCTTTGAGTGATCTACATATGGAGACATTTTTTTTCAAAATGTAAGCCTTGAAAACACGATTTTCTCTTTAATACAAGATTTGGATAGTTAATTGTCTGATTCACGAAAAAACCCAGCTCTGAAAAGACGTTTCGATGGAACGAGCCATACAAAATAGGAACGTTTCGAGGCCAATTTTAAATATCATCTTCAAAGAGATTTGTTGGGGTTGGTAAAGAGTTCGTTATTTGCAGAAATATTAATTTGGTTTCAAATATCCTCCTCTATGTGAGCTCTTTGCGCACTCCAGGTTCTGAATTCAGAATTCCGGATTCCGTATTCTGGATTGTCTTGTTTCGGTAAATCCCTCGTGTATGTATGCTCGTGTTCCAACGATCTAAATGGTGTCTGTTTCTTCAAAATATCTAAGCATTCAAATCACGGTTTCCTCCTTAATACAAGACTTGGATAGTTAATTGACTGATTCACGGAGAAACCCAGTTCTGAAAAGATGTTTCAATGGAATATTTACCACAAAATGTGGCCGTGGAGTCGGGCTTCAGGTTCGCTTACAAGAAACTCGACAAAAGCCGTTTAATTCTCACGTTTCGAGAGCAATAACCAAATTTACTGGAACTGCCGTTCAATTTAGTGATTGAAAGTCTTGGAAAATTGCTGTAGATGGAAATAAACCCGATTTACGAAGTAGGTAAGCTGTACTTATGATAAAATCTGCTCGAGATATGTCGATTTTGTTGTAGGCGTCAAAGTCGCAACTGCTCGTACATGTGTTGTTACAAACGGTCATAAGTTTAGAAATACTGAAAACGTACAGAGGTTTTTGCATATTTTCGCCGATAAAGGACTACACTTTTCGGCTGTGTAGACTAGAGTGTTTAATTCAAAACTAGTTCTTGAAGCAAGGCCATTTCCGGCCATCGTTCGACAGCGATTGATGATGTTTAGTAATACGCTTGATTTCGTCTTGAAACATAAATCAATAGAAAATCTGTTAGTCTCTCGCAAAACTGCAAACGTTAATAAGTGATTTGATGTAAGATCCATTGCTGGATGATGCGAATCAAATATTTTACAGCTCCACGAAAAATGGCAATTTTATGCAGTTCGTAGACGTTGCGACGGGCGCCGGCTGACCGGGCGAAATATTTCATGGTTCTAACTCCACCGAAAACCCGTTTCGACTCAAACCAAATCTGTTTTTATTCTAACCTTGGTAAAGTCTTTCAGTTACCAGAGTTTCAGGCGAACTTACGGCTTTTGATGCGAAACTGAGTGGGTGGTTTTTACAGAGACAGCTCTTAAATGTCTTTTAAGAAGTCTTAAAAGTGGCGATGGTAAGAAGTCTTAGAACTGGCGATTGTAAGAAGTCTTAAAAGTGGCAATTCTAAGGACTCTTGAAAGTGGCGATTTTAACGAGTTATAAAACTGGCAATTTTAAGGAGTCTTAAAAGTGACGAACTCAAGCAGTGTTAAAAGTGGCGATTGTTTAAAGCCGTCTTAAAAGTGGCGATTCTAAGGAGACTTTAAAGTGGCGATTGTAAGGAGTTCTAAAAGTAATGATCTTAAGGAGTCTTAAAAGTGGCGATTTTAAGGCGTCTTAAAAGTGGCAATTTTAATTAATTTAAGGACTCATAAAGAAGGAGTCTTAAAAGTTTACTAAATTTACGTTAATTACTATCCTACGTAAATTTCCCAATTACCTTACCCTGAGTTACATAGGGTACTTTTGGTTATTTTATTTTAGTATTTTTTCAAAGGGGGCTTAGCCCAGATGCTGATAACGATCCGCGATTTTAACGAGTCTTGAAAGTGGTGATTGTTAGGAGTCTTAAAAAGTAGCGATTGTAAGGAGTCTTAAAAAATGGCGATTGTAAGCAGTCTTAAAAGCGGCAATTTTAAGGTGTTTTAAAAGTGGCGATTGTAAGGAGTCTTAAAAGTGGCGATTTTAAGGAGTCTTAAAAGTGGCGATTGTAAGGAGTCTTAAAAGTGGCGATTGTAAGGAGTCTTAAAAGTGGCGATTGTTTAAAGCCGTCTTAAAAGTGGCGATTCTAAGGAGTTCTAAAAGTAATGATCTTAAGGAGTCTTAAAAGTGGCGATTGCAAAGTCTTAAAAGTGGCGATTTTAAGGCGTCTTAAAAGTGGCAATCTTAATTAATTTAAGGACTCTTAAAGAAGGAGTCTTAAAAGTTTTCTAAATTTACGTTAATTACTATCCTACGTAAATTTCCCAATTACCTTACCCTGAGTTACATAGGGTACTTTTGGTTATTTTATTTTAGTATTTTTTCAAAGGGGGCTTAGCCCAGATGTTGATAATGATCCGCGATTTTAACGAGTCTTGAAAGTGGTGATTGTTAGGAGTCTTAAAAAGTAGCGATTGTAAGGAGTCTTAAAAAGTGGCGATTGTAAGCAGTCTTAAAAGCGGCAATTTTAAGGTGTTTTAAAAGTGGCTATTGTAAGGAGTCTTAAAAGTGGCGATTGTAAGCAGTCTTAAAAGCGGCAATTTTAAGGTGTTTTAAAAGTGGCTATTGTAAGGAGTCTTAAAAGTGGCGATTGTAAGCAGTCTTAAAAGCGGCAATTTTAAGGTGTTTTAAAAGTGGCGATTGTAAGGAGTCTCAAAAGTGGCGATTTTAAGGAGTGTTAAAAGTGGCGATTTTAACGAGTCTTAAAAGTGGCGATTGTAAGGAGTCTTAAAAGTGGTGATTTTAAGGAATCTTAGAAGTGACGATTGTAAGGAGTCTTAAAAAAGGCGATTTAACCCTTTTCCGCCGAGAGGGGTCCTATACGACCCCACAATAGACTGATGCTTTGAAAATCTACAACTTTCTCAAATCACGAACTATGGTTGAAAGAAACCAATTTTTTGCCAAATGATCATTTGTTTAGATTTTATTATCCCGTAAACTGAAAAAAACTCCCAATTTTCACTTAGTATGACTGTTTATTCTCTTTGAAAACCAAAATCGCCCTCGGACAACACCAAAATTCACGCAATTTTGTTTTGAAGTTTTCAAGATAAAAATTCCTATTGAAGTTAAAAGTTTACATTGGCAGCAAACTTTGACTCCACCTCTTGCAATCTGTTCCACATTTACCTGCTCACCCCTTTATCCCGACACTGATAACGCTGCTTGATTTCAGTTGTTCTCACAGTCTGTAATTTTCACGTTTGTGACCCAAAGGAATTCTGGGATTTTCTTGGCTAAGAACAGCAGCCAATTTCCATTTCACATATATTTTAGAACCGTGTAGAGCCACCCGGTCCTGCTGGAAAAACATTGCACCGATTGCATTATTTACAAGTGGAAACTCGCAAAAATTGTCATGCCAGGTCCTGGAATCCACTCACAAAACGGCGAAAGACACAACTTAACTCCGTGAATGGCCATCACTCGCTCGCAGACTTTCGACGGCCTACTTCGTGTGAAATTGCTTCTCACCTCCGTTTTCTTTCAAAGGATTGCCTTTACCCATCAACCCAGCTTTATGATGCCAGGCAGGGGGCTTCTGAGGTGGAAAATGGCTCCAAAAACACACTTATAAATAAAATAAGCAACGAATTGTAGCTGCAGTGTTCGTTTAGAAATAAACGACAGCTAGCGTGAAAAGCGTGACAACAAAAATATTAAAGCCTTCGGTGTTGTGGCCCAGCGAATCGCCGTGGTAACCCTTTATATGGAGTTGCCAGGTCAATTTGACCTCCTACCCTCCGAAAATTGGAAAAAAAGACGTACAAAACGTCCGTCGGAAAGGGTTAAAAGAGTTTTTCTTGTTTTAAATTTATAGATTATCAAAAAGGCAAGAAAGAGAGACGAGAGAGACAGAGAGAGAGAGAGAGAGAGAGAGAGAGAGAGAGAGAGAGAGAGAGAGAGAGAGAGAGAGAGAGAGACAGAGAGAGACAGAGAGAGAGAGAGAGAGAGAGAGAGAGAGAGAGAGAGAGAGAGAGAGAGAGAGAGAGAGAGAGAGAGACAGAGAGACAGAGAGACAGAGACAGAGAGACAGAGAGACAGAGAGAGAGAGACAGAGAGAGACAGAGAGAGACAGAGAGAGACAGAGACAGAGAGACAGAGAGACAGAGAGAGAGAGACAGAGAGAGAGAGAGAGACAGAGAGAGAGAGAGACAGAGAGAGAGAGAGAGAGAGAGAGAGAGACAGAGAGAGACAGAGAGAGACAGAGACAGAGAGAGACAGACAGAGAGAGACAGACAGAGAGAGAGAGAGAGACAGACAGACAGAGAGAGAGAGAGACAGAGAGAGAGACAGAGAGAGAGACAGAGAGAGACAGAGAGAGAGAGAGAGAGATAGACAGAGAGAGAGAGAGAGAGAGAGAGAGAGAGAGAGAGAGAGAGAGAGAGAGAGAGAGAGAGACGTTTCTTCACAATGGCACTCACTACCCTCCGAAAATTGGAAAAAAGACGTACAAAACGTCCGTCTGAAAAGGGTTAAAAGATATTTTCTTGTTTTAAATTTATAGATTATCAAAAAGGCAAGAAACGAAGATAGAGAGAGAGAGAGAGACAGAGAGAGAGAGAGACAGAGAGAGACAGAGAGAGACAGAGAGACAGAGAGACAGAGAGACAGAGAGACAGAGAGAGAGAGATAGAGAGAGAGACAGAGAGACAGAGAGACAGAGAGACAGAGAGAGAGAGAGAGAGAGAGAGAGAAGGAGAGAGACAGAGAGAGACAGAGAGAGACAGAGAGAGACAGAGAGAGACAGAGAGAGACAGAGACGTTTCTTCACAATGGCACTCACTAGGATGATACCCAGACATCCGTCATTAAAAATACATGCAACATCAATCTCTTGCACTTAGAATCCATTATGTATTTTGTGCCTATTAAAATAAACCAAAATGGTATTATTTATTTGATCCATTCTTCTCAGCCGTAAGAAATATATGTGAAATCTATAAGAAATATATGTGAAATGGAAATTGGCAGACTTCCATGCTGTTCTTAGCAAAGAAAATCCCAGAATTCCTTTGGGCCACAAACGTGAAAATTACAGACTGTGAAAGCAACTGAAATCAAGCAGCGTTATCGGCGATGGATAAAGGGGTTTGCAAGTAAATGTGGAACAGATTGCAAGAGGTGGAATCAAAGTTTCCTGCCAACGTAAACTTTTAACTTCAATAGGAATTTTTATCTTCAAAAATTCAAGACAAAATTGCGTGAATTTTGGTGTTGTCCAAGGGCGATTTTGGTTTTCAAAGGGAATAAACAGTCATGCTAAGTGAAAATTGGGAGTTTTTTTCAGTTTACGGGATAATAAAGTCTAAACAAATGATCATGAATTTGCCAAAAAATTGGTTTCTTTCAACCTTAGTTTGGGATTTGAGAAAGTTGTAGATTTTCAAAGCACCGGTCTATTGTGGGGTCGTATAGGACCCCTCTCGGCGGAAAAGGGTTAATGTTAGCCTTTAATTTCAGCTTTAAGGATCCCCTAAATCAGGAGAAATCCAATAGTTTTGTCTAACCCTAAGCTTTACTAATAATTTACGTTTTTGGCTGTGATGAGGACAATGGTTAGTTGGCGTAATGTTTTTGACCCTTTGCGTACGTTTTGCTTAATGTTAGCCTTTAATTTCAGCTTTGGGGATATCCTAAATATGAAGATTTCCAATAGTTTTTTCTAACCCTAAGCTTTTCTAATGATTTGCGTTTCTAGCTATGATGAGCGCTAGGGTTAGTTGGCGTAATGTCGTTGACCCTCTGCGTATGTTTTGCTTAATGTTCGCCCTTAATTTCAGCTTTGGGGATCTCCTAAATATGGGGAATTCCAATAGTTTCGTCTAACCCTAAGCTTTTCTAATGATTTGCGTTTTTGGCTGTGATGAGGGCTAAGGTTTGTTGGCGTAATGGTTTTGACCCTTTGCGTATGTCTTGCTTAATGTTAGCCTTTAATTTCAGCTTTGAGGATCTCTTAAATATGAGGAATTCCAATACTTTTGTCCAACTCTAAACTTTTCTAATGATTTGCGTTTTTGGCTGTGATGAGGCCTAGGGTTAGTTGGGGTAATGTTTTTGACCCTTTGCGTACGTTTTCCTTAATGTTAGCCTTAATTTCAGCTTTGGGGATCTCCTAAATATGGAGATTTCCAATAGTTTTGTCTAGCCCAAACCTTTTCTAATTAGTTACGTTTTTCGCTGTGATGAGGGCTAGGGTTAGTTGGGGTAATGTGTTTGGCCTTTTTGCGTATGTTTTGCTAAATGTGAGCCTTTCACTACAGTAGTATAGTGTTTGGGGGTACGAAATCAATTGATCTCGTTTTCCCCAAACACTATACTACTGCCTTCTGGTCTCGTATTCTGGAATATATAGTTATATAATTTGATGGAATATATAGTTATTTAATTTGATGGAATATATAGTTATTTAATTTGATGGAATATATAGTTATTTAATTTGATGGAATCTATAGTTGTTCAATCTGATGGAACCAAGGTCTGCACACTTCATCTATAGTTTATTATAATGCGTCACATTCTCGGAAAATCACCAAGCGTGACATTCTCGGAAAAACAGGAAATGAGTCATCGCCTATAGCTATTATTTCTTACGTGGAACCATCCGATGGTTACATAAAAATAAAATATCACATAATATTATAGAATGAGTTGTAATTCAGTAATCCACAATGAATTAAAGAATATGGGAGAATTGTCATGTTATTTTTGTGATCAGCTATTGGTCAAAGTTGTTAAAAGTGTGAAAGCACCTTGCTGTGATAATCAGAAAATGTTTAACGATGATGGTGAAAATGTTTGTCTAAATTGCGGTTCAGTCCACAGCTATGACTATTGTAAAGAGTACGTTGACTTTCATAATAATATGTATAAAATACGGCGAAAATCTGTATATTATCGGAAGTACCATATTGAAAATGTGATAAATGGTATATGTCGTAAGAATGGACTTCAAATTTCTGTAAAAGATAAAGGCAAAATATTGAAAATATTCCAAGAGATAGACACTGTCCTTCCTTTGGTGAATAAGAATCGTAAAAGGATGATAAGTACGAAATTTATGCTTAAGCAAATATTTTTAATGCTTGATCTTCCATTTGATAAAATAATAGTTACTAGATCAAAAAAGACGCTTGGATTTTATGATCGATATTGGGTTGAGATTCTATTGTTGAGATTTGATAAGATTATTAGTATTATCAAGCAGTGAATTTTTCATCATATTTCAGTAGGTACTTATCAATAATTGGACTATTATCAGTCACATAATCATCGATATTCTTCATTGAGATTTGTATACTTGAAGCATCAAAATCACCACTTCTCAACTTGTCTTTTATTGAATTGAGTAGATGTTGATAGCTTTGATAAGCATATGTGCAATTCTGGATTTTCAAATCTAGGTTTTTATGCTTCATCCACCCTTGTATCAAAAGTGCTGCTGTACTGATGGCTACCAAACTAACACCACCTGTTGCCACACTTGTGGCGAGACCCCCAGTTGCAAAGATGATGGACAAGGAATTCCCCAGTAATTTCCATTTTTTGAACCGTTTAACAGCCTGTTTATGAGCCCAACACTTTCTGTGATATGTTCGGTAATAGGATTTTAATTCATTTACCTGATCTTCTGTTAATTCACCTGAAATATGGTTCCAGTTGAATATGCTCTTTCTGTCTTTCATACAATATGCTTATATAACGATTCTGTTCAACACGCAGTACCACAAACCAGACAATTGTCCACTTAGAGGTGACAATTTGTTAAATTTCGTTGTCATGAAACGGGGGAAAGCATAAGAATATCCTCTGTCAAGTGAATGTTTGACGTAGAATCGACCGAAAGCATCATGTAATATTGCATGTGTTTGCAACACATTAATCCATCCAAGAGTATGCTCCAGCAAATGTGTCAGGCAACCATCACCATATCCAATTAATCCAATGTCTTCATGCTCCAAAAGGATATCTCTCACCTCAACATACTTGTTAAAATGTTTGTGATATAGAAACTGATAAACCAAAGCTGATTTCAAAATCCTCTTGTCAACACCTGGGTTTTTCCGTTCGGCATCCCGAGTAAACCATCTCACATATCTAATTATTTTGTTCATTTATATTATATCGTTGGATTAAAATTTGATGATGATCTGAAATTGTTTTTTCGTCTAATATAGAATCCAAGTACACACAGAAAAAAATAACACTACCATCAAGAGGTGCGATGGAGCTAGGATCCAAATCACCAAAAGTCATTTGCCGACTACCACTTCTGTTAGCCGCTGTAAAACTTCCAATATGTTTTTTATTCCAATAGATTTTACTTGTGTTTGTTTTTGGAGAAGATAAATTATCCCAGTGAACAGACAAGCAGTGCCAAACATTTATTTGACCCAAATCATTTACTGAATAATCTGCTATTTTTCTGAAACTTTGTATAGATGCTGCTGAACCAAAATATACACAATTTGATTGATCAACACCACTTATAACTAAATTTGAACCATTGTAATAGCTGACAAACTTATCATAACCTCTATTATCATGACCAAAAAGACCATTTTTCCATGGACTTCCACCTGTATTTGAATTTAATTTATAAACAATGAAGACATTAACAACATCATTATTTAAATTGATTTGACTTATCATTCTCTGTGATCCATCAAACTTCAAAAAATAACGTCCATTATGTTTCTCAGCCTTGGTACAAACAGTGGGTCTTATGTTTAAAGTTGATTGTGTTGCATTATTTTCTTCATTCGAGAGATCGTACAATGTTTCAACTTTTCTGTCTGCATTCATGTCTAAAAAATTATTATTCGCTCTGTCGATTTGATAAGTACATTTAGAGTATAATCTGATGAATTCAGAAACCCACAAATCCAAAAAACTATCTCTGACAATATCTGAAACTTGTGATTTGATTACAACATGATCAGAATCATTGCCTGCTTTTACATTAGTCAAATGTTTGTTTCCAAGATCATAGTGACCATCTTGTGTTAATGTAAAACCATTTCCATTATCACCTTTAGGACCAATTGCACCAGCATCACCTCTATCACCTTTTGGGCCTCTTTCACCAGTTCTTGTATTATCTTGATTTTGTGGAGAATTAAAAACTCCCATATAATATTATTTTAGATTAATTCATAATTACTTCAAGTGTGAATGCTGTATCAAATTCTCCACTATTGGGATGTGAATAATCAATGATTAAATAGCCTCTCGATAATGATTTGTTGACGTTGACCGTTGTGATGTTTCTACTCAGAGAAGAATGTCTGTATTCAAAAATTGTTGCTGGTAATGGCAAAGGCATACCACCTTCAGCTTTTGTCTTGAAATAAAATATTCCGGGTTTTGTTCCTTGTATTACATACATATTCTTAATGTGAAAGTTATTGTTGTGAATGACTAAAAAATCAGAGCCATTTATCAATACAGGCTTTAAAGCATTCTTATTATGTCCTCGTTTGGCTTTGACAGAGCAATTTAAATATTGTATTTGACCGATTATTCCATTCCCATTCAAATCTAGATCACCTCCTAATTTCGGCCTGTAAAGAGCAAATCCACCCAAATCGAAAGCCGTTTCCATGGTTACACCTGTAACGCTTGAACGAAATAGATTCAAACTATTATTATGAATTCTAGCCATTCAGATTTAAATCACCACCAAGTTTAGCCTCTTTTATTAAATAGCTGTTCATATTAATATTATTTAGCATTGTAAATTCACCATTGTCTCCACCAAACAACCAATTTTCATTTTCTTTCACATCAAAACCATTCAAATCTAAATCAGTTTGTAATTGTATTGTTTCATTCACGATTTTGAAAGGTTCAGAGAAGTCGTAAACACTTGATGGAACGTCTGCAGCTTCGAAATCAATACCATATGCAACACAATGAACTTTGTACTTATTTGGATAAGTTGGGTTAGCATTAATATGAATCGTACAATATAAATATTCAGGTGGTGAACTTGCTGATGGTTTTTCAATCCATAATAAATATCTCGAATGATCTTCATTTCTGTTATCAAATTTTCTCCCTACAGTTTTATGAATTGTAATTCCACCAGTTGCACTGAATGTTACACTACTAAGACTCATTCCTTCATAATCAGGAAATAGCCATTCAAGAATGAAAGTGTATTTTCCATCTTTTATTGTGTACATATTGAAACCAATTCTAGCTCTGTAAATATGATTAGCTTCTTTATTCAAGTCTATATCAATGACCTTTTTTGAAATCAAATGTGGTGAACGAGGTAAATTGACATATCCATTAACTGTCAAGCCATATTCAGTGCTAATTTCATCGATATCATTCATCAAATATTTGAAAGCATTCTTTGGATGAGAAGCAGATGAAATATGACTTTTTTCTAATTGATCTAAATTTACGGCATCGGTTTTATTTGTTCCTTCTTTTAAGTCAATGATTTTATGCCCTCCAAGTTTCATATCCGCTGCCATCGCATTTGTTCCATTCAATAATAAAGTGTTTGCTCTGATGGTTTGTGAAGCTCGATTTAAAACTCTAAAGTTCACTGCATCAGTTTCATTCGCCACGTCCGCTAAATTCGTCACTTTATTTCCACCCATCGACAAATCGCCATACATTGCAGTCGAACCATCTCGTCGGAGAAAATATTCGTCAGTATAAAGTTTTGTCACCGCATCGTCTGCGTTGACGGGTGGAGCAAGATCAGTAATGGCATTGTTGTTCATATTTAGATTTTGTTGTGCAATCGTATCGAGTTTGGTTTGCAACCTCTGGTCACATAACTTTTGTTTACAGCATCTTGTGGGTTTGAGGGGTTATCCTGCAGGTTGAGGATTTTGTTTAATTTCATGTCAACATTACTACCAAACGCAACATGGCCGTTTTCAATTTCATAAGCTGGGTCATGAACAAAGTAAGACAAATTGGTATGATAGCCATAGGCCCCATAAACGATGATATGTGTTTTGGTGTTAGACGCAGGAGCTGTGCTGGAAAGTTCCACCTGTATTGCCGCTTGACCACCACTGGTTTTTTCGATTCGGAAAAGCTTCTTCATATAACCATCAACGTGTGGAGTTTGGGGAAAAGGTTTTTGAAACGGCTGTCCCGCATCTCGTATATTTAAAGTTGGAAGGGTTAAATCGACTGTTGCACTTCTTGGGTCTGATGGTGAGTAAAACTCAACAACAAAAGTGTACTGACTGTTTCTCAAGATGTCACATTAAAACGAATTTTGGATGTAAAGTTACCACTATGTGAAATGATAAAAGACAATGAGGACTTGTTTATGTGGTATGGTGATCTGTCAAAATTCTCAATTTGAAGGTTTGTTGCATCACTGACTGCAGAAGACTTGGATATGTCTTTTAACAGAAAAGCGAATGGGTTTTTTGTGCTCCAGATGCTGAAAAAACAAGGTCATCAACATACTTTTTGTTGGCAGAATCTTTATCAGAGTTTGGAGTCTCAACATTTGTTATTTTATTGTCACCCATGTCAAGATCACCAGTCATTGCAACACTTCCATCTTTTTTAAGAAATGGTGAAACATCAATGCCAGTAATTCCAGCAATTTCAGTATCAACATACCCCTTTGTAGCTGTATCATTGTTTGCTGTTGGCGCTGCTACATTAGTCAATTTGTTACCTCCAAGATTCAAATCAGAAGTCATTGCAACGCTTCCATCTTTTTTCACAAAGTTATTATTGAGATATGTTGTACTCACTTTACCTCTTACACCATCATCAACGTATTTTCTAGTTGCGCAGTCTTGTGGAAGTATAGGGCGTCCAACATTGACTATTCTATGAAAACTCATTTTAACCTCATTATTAAATACAATTCTTCCTTCTTCTATTTCAAAAGCTGGGTCGTGAATATGTGATAAAATGATATTAGAAAATCCATAAACACCATAAACTATAACATAATGTTTTTTATTATTTTGTAAATATGGTGAAATCAACAATAACTCCATTGATGTGGAACCATGACTTGTTTTTTCAAGGAAGAATATTCTCTTGAGATAACCATCAACAAGATGAGTCTTTGGAAATGCTCTTTTTATTGAATCCTTTCTTTCAATTAAATTTGATGACAGATTGTCGTCATCAACTGTTGCATTATTTGGATTACCATCAGTATAAAACTCAACAACTAAAGTGTACTTTGAAACTTCCAATTGTGACAAATCAAAACGAAGAACAGTTGTAAGACCAGCAGTAGGAATAACAAAAGACAAGGCTTTTTTATTTATTGAGTAAGGGCTTTATTATAGACTTCTAATTGTAGATTATTCGCATTTCTAAGAATAGTTGTTTTTGATGTATCTTCAAGAAGAAATTTAAATGGATTAACACGTGTTCCTTCAATTGATAAAACAGCATCATTAACATATCCCAAGTTAGTAGAATCATAATGATTTACTGGATCACCAACATTTGTCAAACGTTTATTTTCAATATCATAATTGCCATCTTGTGTTAATCTAAATCCATCACCTCTTTCACCTCTATCACCTTTTTCACCTTTGGGACCAATTGGACCAGCTGGGCCTCTTTCACCAGTTTTTGTTTTATCTTGATCTTGTGGAGAATTAAAAACTCCCATTATACAATCTTGTTAGATTAATCTTCTTCATCACTACTGCTGTCATCTTCCAAGAATTCAGGTGGTATGGTTTCATAGATGACAGGTAGTCTCTTATTGTTTTTCAATACTTTTTGTGTCCTCCTGTTTACTTCCATTTTGATTTTTTCAGCGATTTCAAATGGTGTTTCAACATTAGAAGGTTTGATTGAAGTTAATTTTTCGATTCTTTCTGTTTTTGGATTCTCCTGTTTTTCAACATTTTGGAAATTATTGATTGCCATATAATATTAGATTAGATTAAACAGCACCATAAAAATTCCTCTTGATTGTCTTCATCGGCTTGTCAACATAACAGAAGGAATATGGTTTCTTGGTTGCTTCAATGTATTTCTTCTTGTCGATTCCAAGTTCTTGTGCAATCAAGTTCCTTTCTCTTGAGGATGGGAAATCATAAAGGCAGAAGTGACTGCAATTGAGTCTGATTGATTTTGGACAGCCATAGAATGATTGTGTGAGATATATGACTGAACAGTTCTTGTGTCTCCCCTGAATGAAATAGCTAATGATCTGATCTTGTTTTTTATCAGTGACAAAATCATCAAAAACAACCAATCGCTGCAAATCTGTGTCTTTTATTTGTTCAACTGGCAATATCTCTTCTTGACTGCAAACCAAGGCAGGATATCCAATGTGACTGCTTATTTCATCCATTACTTTCCGAAGATATTTGTACTTGTCTTGATCCAAATTTTTTGCATAAAGATGTATCTGATCATAATAAACCAATGGTTCCATAATCAGATGCATGAACAATGTTGTCTTTCCAGATCCAGAATTACCAGCCAGCAGCATCCTGAAAGTGTCTTTTGGCATATACGGATACAACTGTCTGAATGAATTCTTTGAACCCTGAATATCATAATTAGGGATTTCCATATGTAAATAGTTTAGATTAGTCTAACACAATTGTATATGGATATAGAACGAATGAAAAGGCTTCTTAAAAGTGGAATTGAAGCTGGAAACAAAACAAGAGAAGTTCGTGATGTTATCAAGACTTATGAATACAGAAAACAGGATGCATATGATACAACATCAGAATTGATGAAACCCTCTATTGATGTCCAGAAGAGTGTGAAAGAAAGTGTCGACAAAAAACAGGATGAAGTTATTGAACAGTTGAAAAAGAATCAAAAAGCCTTGACATCCGGTTTTGAAGATCTTATGCTATTAAACACGTTACCTGAATCAGTACCTATGAAAACAACATTACCAATTGATTACAAACCTAAAATGATGACTGAAACAGAAGCACCATATAAGTCGAATCTTGATAAAGGTTTTTCACTTGATGAGGTCAAGGTATTACAGGAATATGAATTGTCTCCTCCAACAACAATTTTGAAAAGGATAATGGATGGTACAATCGACATCGATGAGTATAAAAGAAATATTGGTGAAATAACCAAAGATGTTGGAAGAAAAAAAGCTCATCTATCAACAACCAAAACAAATAGGGATAAAAACAAAGAAAAGATATATCAATTGACTCAAAGGATCAAATTATTGCAAAAGTACCGAAAAAGAATCGATGCTGTTGAGGAAGGTGCATCAACTATTGGTTCAGGCATGGGAAGGAGAAGAGGTGCAATGGGTTCAAGGGATGCATTTTTGGGTGACATGCTTTCAAGACTACAGTTGCTTGGTGGATCTATTTCAGCCGGCAACAACAGCAAAAATGTTCAAAATGAATTCACAAAAATATTGCATACATTGAACAGACTGGGAATCCTGAAAACCGGTGAGTTGAATAAAATAATGATGAAATATCTAATGTAAAAGTATATGACAGAAATTTCATTACGATTCAACAGTAAAAACAGAGACAAAATTGGTGTCAGCAAGAGTCATGATTTTAAAAAAAGATTCAATACACCTCTTAAATTAACGAATGATTTAAAATATAAATGGCTGTGAATTCATCAATATGACATACAGTTGGTACAATATCAGAGATATTTTTGGGAATAATCAAATTAAATACAGCTATGACAAAGGTGTAAACTGGGAAACAATAACATTCGTTAACGGGATGTATTCATACGACGATATCAATAGTTACATTCATGAGTATATGAGTAAAAATAGCCATGTACTGAATCCATCTGAAACAGACAAATCAAAATTCAAGTATGGTATTAACATGTATTTCGTTTTGTCAACATATCGCATTTTGATTGAACTTGATGAAAACTATCGAGTGGATCTGAGAAATCTTGATTTCAGAAAACTTATCGGTTTCGATTCAAAATTAGTTTCAGCCACAGAATATGGAACAAATCTACCTGATATTACAAGAGGAGTAGATGAAATTTATATCAATTGTGATTTGGTGACAGATAGCATTGTTGATGGAAATAGCACAAATACAATCGCTGTTATTCCAGTCACAATCTCGTTAGAAGTTTACCTTTCACTTACAAACCTCTTTTTCTTAAATGGAATGTCTCAACACATAATATCAGCTCAATACGCTTTTATGTCACAGACTCTTCTGGAGCTCCAGTCGATTTGAATGGGATAGATTGGTATATTGAGTTATTCTTGAGAGAGACATAATTATAAAACCTAATAGTATATGAAACGGTTGAGTTTAAAAAATATGAACAACATGGTGAAGGTGTTATTACTGACATGATCAAAACAGCTGGAAAAAAAGCAGCCACAACAATTGGTGAACATGTAGGCAAAAAAGCTGGTGACAAAATCATAGAACTTTTGAAAAGAGAAAAAGTGGAAACAAGAGTGGAACTGAGAGTGTGAGCCAGACTGGTGGTTTAATCAAAAGAAAGAGAGGTCGACCACGTAAAATAAAATAACTTTTATCTAACACAATAATATATGTCAAACTATCGTGACTCAAAATATATCGAAAGATATGAAGATGTAGTGTTCGAACTAGAGACAGCACTTATTACTGTAGTAGCAAATAATGATCATCAGAGGAAAACAGACTACCGATTTGTTGTTGATAACAGTGGAGAGACTACACCATTTGACTGGTATAATGCCCGTTTTAATGTTATTTTCAAAGAAAATAAGCTTGCAGATGGAGCTGACATTGCTGCTGCAGATCGAAATGGTATTGTTAATTCAGTTCACGCTCTTATTAACACCATTAATGTGAAAATGAATGGTCTTGATGTTTATGAATGCCGTGATGCAAACCAAGCCACAAATATTAAGTCATTGCTTGAGTATTCACAGGGTTATGCTGTAAGTCAGGGAACCAATGAGTTCTTCTATCTTGACACCAGTAGAGGCGCTGAAAACAGAGTGGCACAAGCTGCTTATAACAAAGGATTCTCAGATCGTAAAGCTTTGCTTAATGATGGTGGTGAAATAAATGCAGAGATAGCATTGAACAGATACGGTTTTTTCAAGAGCTTTTGGGATGAACTCATGCCTAACTCAAAAACAGAGGTGAAATTGACACTTGAGAGTGATGACAATATGATTTGGCAAGCTACTGATGAATGTCGTGTGATACTAACTAAATTCCAGCTAATTGTTCCTCGTATTATTTTCAATTTGCGGGAAAGTCCTTATACATGAGCAAGTATCTTGACAACAGAAAGTGGACTTACATGAGAGAAATGGTTGAGAGAGGCAATTCAACAAGACAACAGACTGCCAATTTCCGTATTTCCACAGGAATAAACAAACCCAGGCATGTCTTTGTATTCATCATCAATGATGCCAATGATTCGTCTCAGACAGCCAATAAATTCTTGTACAACACATTCTCAGTTGCAAATAACCGAACTTTGACTGATTGTTATCTTGAGGTTGGCAACGGAAATGATTATCCAGAGCTTCATTATAAACCATCAACAGAACCAACAAGAGTATTTAGAGATGTTTTGAAATATGTTCAAGCTGTAAACGATTTCAGTGAAAGTACCCTTCTCAACAGGGGCAATTTCGGTACAATATTCCCTTTTGTTTATTTCGATCTGACAAAACAGAAACAGGATATTAAAGATGGAATGACAAAACTGACTTTCAAATACACTTTGAGTGCTGCAACAAATGCTGATTACAGTGTGTATGCACTGGTCCTCTATGAGCAGGATATTGAGATGAGAAAGACTGATGGAAAATTAATTCTGAGATCAATGTAAATTAAATAATTAATTGGAAATAAATTAAATTAAATTAAATAATTGTTTTATATTAAATACAATTTAGTATAAACATATATTATATGACTACTTATCATCCTCATGGAGTGAAACTTTCACAGGGTCAGAAACAAAAGCTAGCAAAAGCTTATGCAACAAATTCGCCTGTAACAATCAGGTTGACACATAGTGAATTGTCTGGTGGTGATCAACTAATGTTGACTAAGAGACAAATAAACAAACTGATTAAATCAAGTAGATCAGGAAAAGGTTCAGACATCAAGATATCAAAAAATCAAATCAGAAAAGCAGTTGTAGAAGGAGGCTCTCTTTGGTCCAGTCTTTTTTCACTTGGAACTAAACTTCTGCCTTATGCTACCAGAGCTGAATCAAAAGCAATCCCAGCGTTGGCTACAGGTGCAATAAGTCAACTTGGTAGTCTTGGTATTGACAAATTATTTGGCAGCAAGAAAGGAAGTGGACAAACAGGTGGTTTTATGATTCCTAATAATAATCTGCCTCAATTACTGAGCTTAGGTAACTTGCTCACAAAAGGACAGCTATCACAAATAATGAGCAAATTGCAGTCTGGTGGTGATGTTGTTATCAGACCCACAAAAGCGCAGACTGGACGGGGGATTGCGTCAATTCTTGCAAGCATTGGTATTCCTTTGCTATAGAAGCAATCAGAAAATTAACTGGAAAAGGTTTGCATGTTGAAAGCAGCCGTCCAAGACGGTCATTAGATGTTCACGTTCCAGATTCCATTGCAAAAAATAAAAGTGGTGGGAAACATGCTATGATTCCATGGCAATCCCCTCCTGTTTTTGGTACATGGGATAACCCAATAGGCATGGGAATGAAAAAAAAAAAAGAAAAACCAAAGGAAAAGGACTTCTACTGGGCAAAAACAGTCCATTCAATTCAATCCCCATACTAGGAACCATTTTGTAAATAAACCCTTATCCAACTTTGATTTAATCAATTGGGTTAAACAACTTGGAATAAAACATTTTAGAGGAGTATTTTCAAGAGACAATCTGCCGAACCTGATGAGAAACAATGAATGTGGGATAGTCAATCTTGATTCCAAAATTGGACCTGGTACTCATTGGGTTTGTTATAGGAATTTCAAAAATGATAAATACTGTGAATACTTCGACTCTTTCGGTTTAATGATGCCAACAGAAGTTCAAATGTATATGGCTGCAAGCGGTAAACAACTTGAATACTCTGGTGATGAGATACAAGAAAGGGAATCAGTATTATGTGGATATTGGTGTTTGTACTATCTTCTTGAGAGACAAAAAGGCAGATCCATTCTTAATACAATACATAATGCTGAATTTGATCCAACAGACACAAGATTCAATCACAGATTCATCATAGACTACTTCAAAAATATCTAACTTAATGGTATAATGGTAAAATCATATTGTGTGAAACAGAAGAAGCAGACTGAATGTGTACCAGGAAGTGAAAGATATCAAAAGACAAAAAATGGTCGAACTGTGATGAAATGTACTTGTGCTGAATGTGGAATCACAAAGACTAAATTTGTCAGAAATCGGGGAAACTGAATAGCCCGTCTGAAGGGGCGGGCATACTAGATTCAGCCGCAGATATGGCGCTAACAGGATTTTTGGAACATGGAGTCCCTTATTTAGCGAAGAAGGGTGTTGAAATGGGTAGATATTATGCTTCTGAAGCAATGAGAAATCCAAAGCTGCAAAAGAAATTAATTGACAAAGGACTTTCCCTCGCAAAGCCTGCAATCACAAAGGTTGGTAAAGAAGGCTTAATGCAATTGAGCACTGCTATTAGACCCAAACGCTCTGACAAGAAAAAATGTATAAAACAGATATTGCTGGAGTTGATTATACACGTGGTGGCTCATTACTTGGAGATATCATGTATGCAAAACCAGAAGATATACAAAAATGGGTAGCTAAAATCAATAAAATGGGAGGCGCGATTGATATCCATAAGGTAATTGGCAAGCTTCCTAAACCAAAAGCAGGTTGGACTCCAAGTAAGTATAAGTATATGGGACCATACAATCCATTGCATGAACAACTGGAATATGATCCATTGACTGGTGAGGTCTTGAAATGGAATGTACAACCTTACAATAAGGTGGATGAAATAGCAGCTTACCACGATATTTGTTATGATATGGGAAAAAATAAAGGCGATTGTGATAGAACAATGGTCGAGTCACTAGATCAAATACCATATGGTGAGATGCCAAAATGGGGTCAAACAGCTAGATTCTTAATCGACAAAAAACAGAAACTTGGTCTCGGTGTTTCAAAAAACGGAAAAAGCCGTCGAGTGAAGAAAACTGGCAAGAAAAACTAGCTGATGAATTACATGCACCCATAAAAGAAATTTCACTCGGCGGCGTGTGATTGTGAATAAAATTGATGAAATATGGGCAAGTGATCTAGTTGAAATGCAACAGTTCAGTAAATGGAATAAAGGTTATCGATATCTTCTTATGGTTATTGATGTCTTCAGCAAATATGGTTGGATTGTCCCATTGAAGGATAAGAAAGGTGAATCTGTCACTGAAGCATTCAAAACAATATTCAAGGAAGGCAGAAAACCACAGTATTTATGGGTCGACAAGGGAAAAGAGTTTTACAACAAACACTTGAAGGACTTGCTAGAGAAACATAGTGTACAGATGTACTCAACTGAGAATGAAGAGAAGTCATCAGTAGTTGAAAGATGGAATAGGACAATTAAATCCAAAATGTGGAAGCAGTTCACTGTTCAAGGTAATACACAGTATTTAGACATGTTACCGAAATTAGTGAAACAGTATAATAATACCAAACATTCAAGCATAAAGATGACACCCGTTGAAGCATCTGATAAGAGGAATGAAGGAACTGTTTACTTCAATTTGTATGGTGATATGAAAACATTAAAACAGAAACCGAAATTTAAGGTCGGCAACAAGGTCCGAATATCTAAGTATAAAAGAAAGACTTTTGATAAAGGATACACACCAAATTGGACTGAAGAAGTATTTACAGTTGATAAGATCCAATACACTAATCCAGTCACTTACAAACTAAAAGATCTCAACGATGAAGAAATACAAGGGAGTTTTTATGAAGCTGAATTATTGAAAGCCAGACAGGATGTATTCCGTATTGATAAAGTCATTCGCAGAGATTACAAGAAGAAACAAGCTTTGGTGAAGTGGAAGGGTTACAGTGAGGAATTTAACAGTTGGATACCGTTCAAGGATTTAAAAGACATATTATAAAGAGAAAATTATCTAACATATATGTGAGTAACCCTACAGTATATCTGTTATTTGCTATTATATAGCCAAGAATATGATTATTCCTGACTATATTTAAACACAGGTCGAAAATGAATTAAAAAATAAATTACTATAATATACAAATGCAAAAATATTCCTACAATAATAAAGAATTGGATGTATCAATAGATTGTTATCTTGATGACAACAATGAGATTTGGTTCAGAGGTAGAGACATTTTACTGACTTCTATTCTTGACTATAAAAATCCACAAAAGGCAATCAAGGATCATGTTTTATCTGATGATAGAATCTTAAGAGACCACAAAATAAGCATAAATTCACGATGTAACAAAACGGTCCCTCGTGCTGAGGCCACTGATTCACGATGTAACAAACGTCCCTCGTGCTGAGGCCACTGATTCACGATGTAACAAAACGTTACCTCGTGCTGAGACCATTGAAAAAACTTTCAAATGTTTTTTTATAAATGAATCAGGATTTTATTCACTAATACTGTCCTCTAAAAAACAGGAAGCAGCAAAATTTAAACATTGGGTTACATCTAAAGTGTTGCCATCAATCAGAAAACAGGGGTATTACAATCAGTTCAATGACAGAAGCAATAATATGCTGATGATTGAAAGTGAAGATGATCTGCACTACAAGATTGTGTCATTCATCATAAAGAAATATGAAGACGCATTAATGGTGGCGGGATTAGGTGAAAATCAAATAAGCCCGAACATGAGAATCAGAAGTTATAAGAAAGGATATATGGCTGGACAATGTGATTTAATGCTGATGAATCCCACAAGAAAATACAATGCTCTTTGTCTTGAATTTAAAAGCCCAACAGGTGTGTATAAAGTGTCAGATAAACAGTCTGATATGAAGCTAATGTATGAAAAAAACAACTGCAAATACATCATGAGCAATAGTTTCGAAGACTTGATTCATGAAATAACTAAACACATGGAAGAAAGCAAATTATACTTATCAAGAAGAGAAAGATATTTAAAAAAATAATATAGTATATATATTATATGGAGAATCAAAATGTCAAGAGAGGTCGTGGAAGGCCTAGAGTTCTCAGTGATGAGGAAAGAAAAAAACACAAGACTACCTATATGCTAAATAAAGAATGGTACTGTAACATATGTAAGACAGGACGTAACTACACAATGGCAGGAAAATCTTGTCATATTAAAACAAAAAAACATCAAAAAAATATTCTTCAATAATTACAATTCAAAAGGATCCAGTAATTGGATCAATTGAATTCTCAACCATATTTAAACGCAGACGGAAATGTTTTAAAGAAATAATAACTATAGATATATTATAAATGGAAAAAATTATCGAAACTAGTAGTAATATGGACAAGAAAAGTCTCAAAAAATTGAGCAAATCCAAGCTAATCGAATTGCTGTTGAAGCAGCAGAAAAAGCCTAAAGTTATTATAGTTGATGACACAAAACCTGTACCTAAACCAAGAACAAGACCAATTCCCGCCCCAAGGACGAAAAGACCAACTGTGAAAGAATTGGTTGATTATTTTGAGAGGAAAAGATTACCAGCTCCACCTGCTGAATGGTTGGAAGAAATAGAGCAATTGAAAAAGAGACCAATTCCCGCCCCCAGAACCAAACAGGTGATTCAGAGACCAACACCTACACCCAGGACTAAGATAGAGCAAACAGAGAAAGCTCTGAAGGGCTTCACAAAATCTTTTGAAATCGGTATAAAAAATAACAAAGACCCGCTTGCGCAACTGCAAAACACAAGAAAGGCTGTTGCATATAATATTATAAAATTGTTGAATGAAATTAAAGGTCTCAAATTTGTTGAAACACTCAAGGTAACATTTGCAAAAATGACTGACGGAGAAATAGAATACAAAACCGCATATTTCAACAGTGTAGCTCAAACAATTGTGAATAATCTGGAAGTAACTGAATCACTACAGTTGTCAAAAGACCAAATAATGAATAAGATTGCAGTTTGGGTATCTGAAGGTTCAGGTTGGACTGTTGATTCAGTTGATAGTCATTATCTTAATGTTGTGAAATATGCGCCAATGAGAGGCTCCTCATACATAAAACTACCAAATGAACTTAGAAACAGTGCGAAGGGTTTAATTAACTTGAAAAATGAGGATAATGAATGCTTCCGATGGTGTCACATCAGACACCTGAACCCACAAGAGAAATACCCACAGAGGATTAAAAAAGTTGACAAAAAATACATTGAAAAATTGGATTATACAGGGATTGAATTCCCAGTTGCAACCAAGCATTACAACAAGATAGAGAAACAAAATGAGATCAACATCAATGTTTTTGGTTATGAGAATAGACAGCCATATCCAATTTTTGTTTCAAAAGAGAAATATGAAGACTGCTTGAATCTGCTTCTAATAACTGAAAATGAAAACAAGCATTATGTGCTAATCAAAGATTTCAATAAGTTCATGTACAATCAAACAAAGCACAAAGAAAGAAAACACTTTTGTATGCACTGTCTTCAATGCTTCAGCTCTGAAAGGGTGTTGAATAATCACAAGGACAACTGCATGCAAGTAAATGGCACACAGGCAATAAAAATGCCAAACAAAGATAATAACATACTGAAATTCAACAACTTTCATAAACAACAGCAGGTACCATTTGTGATCTATGCTGATTTTGAGGCCATCACTGAAAAAATACACGGTTGCCAACCCAACAATGATAAATCATACACTGAAGCCTATCAGAAGCATACTGACTGTGGTCACGGCTATAAAGTAGTTTGTTGTTATGATGATAAATACAGCAAACCAGCAGTAATATACAGGGTTGAAAAGGCTGTTTACAAATTCATGAAAGCTATGCTGGAGGAGGTCAAATATTGCAAGAATGTAGTGAAAAAAAATTTTAACAAACCATTGAAAATGACTAAAGATGATGAAGAGAAATTCCGAAAAGCCAAAGCTTGTCACATTTGTGATAAAAAATACACTGACAAAGATATCCGAGTTCGAGATCATTGTCACATCACTGGTAAATACAGAGGTTCTGCTCACCAAGATTGTAATCTGAAACTCAGAGTGAACCCAGAAGAAATAAAAATACCTGTTATATTCCACAATCTGAGAGGCTATGATAGTCATTTTATTATGCAGGAGATTGGAGCCATTGTTAAGAAGCACACTTACAAAAACAAGAAAGGTGAAGACTGTCAAATGAACATCAATGCTATCCCAAATAACATGGAGAAGTATATGGCTTTCATGCTTGGCAACCACTTGACCTTCATTGATAGTTTCCAGTTCATGAGCTCCAGTTTGGAAAAACTTGTAGGCAATCTACCAAAAGAAGCCTTAAAATTCACCTCACAAGAGTTCAAGGGAAATGATCTTAATCTGATGGCACAGAAAGGTGTTTATCCTTACGACTACATGGACAATTTCGATCAATTCAATCAGAAGCTGCCCTCAAAAGAAGAATTCTATAGCATACTGAGTGATGAGCATATATCAGATGAAGACTACACACATGCTCAGACAGTGTGGGAAACATTCTCTTTGAAAAACATGGGTGATTATCATGACCTGTACCTTAAAACAGATGTACTCCTACTGGCTGATGTATTTGAAAACTTCAGAAAAACATGCCTTGAGTACTATAAACTGGACCCGTGTCACTATTTCACATCTCCTGGTTTATCTTGGGATGCCATGCTGAAAATGACTGACATAAAATTAGAATTGATGACAGACATTGATATGTTCCAGTTCATTGAAAAGGGTATGCGTGGAGGAATCAGCTATATAGCCAACCGTTACGGTAAAGCAAATAATAAATACATGAAAGAGTATGACGAGAAGGCGCCCTCGAAATACATCGTGTATCTTGATGCTAATAATTTGTATGGTTGGGCTATGAGTCAATATTTACCAACCGGTGGTTTCAGATGGATGACACAAAAACAGATCAATAATTTAGACCTGGCTGTCTATAAAGAAGATAGTGCAAAGGGTTTGATACTTGAAGTTGACCTCAGATACCCCCAAGAGTTACATGATCTACATAATGACTACCCACTTGGACCGGAAAAGATTAAAGTGACTGGGGACATGCTATCAGATTATTGTAAAAACATAGCAAAGAAATACAATATATCAACTGGTCTGGTACATAAACTAATACCAACATTAAGCAACAAAGAAAAATACGTGCTCCATTATAGGAACCTCCAATTATATACTGATCTCGGTTTGAAAATAACTAAAATCCATCGAGTGTTAGAATTCAATCAGTCCGCGTGGCTTAGGCAATATATTGATTTCAATACTGAAAAACGTAAGAATGCTAAAAATGCCTTTGAGAAAGACTTTTTCAAGCTGATGAATAACAGTGTATTTGGCAAAACGATGGAAAACCTCAGAAAGCGAGTAGACGTCAGATTGGTGACTGATGAGGAGAAGCTATTGAAATTAGCTAGTAAACCCACTTATGTTAGCAGTAAAATCTTCGATGAAAATCTAGTAGCTGTTCATAAGATAAAAGAAACACTTACTTTAAACCGGCCAGCATACGTGGGGATGTGTATTCTAGACCTTAGCAAGACACTGATGTACGATTTCCATTACAACTACATCAAAGAGAAATATGGAGATGAAGCAAAATTATTATTCACAGACACAGACTCACTGACCTATGAAATTGGAACCCATGACATCTATAGAAATTTCTGGAAGGATAAAAATAAATTCGATAACAGTGACTATCCTGAAAGCTCGCCATTCTCCGATAAGACCAATAAAAAAGTAATTGGTATGATGAAAGATGAGGCTGCTGGAGTCCCAATATGTGAATTCGTAGGACTGAGATCGAAGATGTATAGCTATATTAAAGATGATCAGAAAGGAGGGAAGACAGCAAAAGGTATTAGTAAGAATATTATTAAGAATAACATCAAACATGAAAATTATAAAGAGACACTATTTGATAATAAACAGATGCATCATAGAATGAAAACAATTAGAAGTCAGAACCATCAACTTGGAAGTTATGAGATAAATAAAGTATCACTCAGCTGCTTTGACGACAAGCGGTATATTCATGATAATGGCGTGACAAGCTTTGCCTATGGACATTATGAAATCTAGCTGTTGACGTCACGCCATATGATTTTTGTGAGTTTTAAAATACTGCCCTCTTTGGGGGGTTTCCCTTTCGAATGAGTCATCAAACTACGTCAGATTTTTCGCTTTTTACACATGCGTATTATTTTTTATCTTTGTAAATTTCATTTATGTACCACAAGCATAAAAATGAAAATACAAACGAAAATATAAGGGTTGTTTCACACAGATAAAGAGTGGCTTGTATGCAGAGTATCGAACGATTGGAAAAAGCGGGGGCCTTTCGTTAGCGAAATGTATACAAGCCACCCCGTGGAATAACGAAAAACCCCCGCCGTTATTCCATGGGTTGAAAAAATAAAAAAAAATAAAAAATGAAAAATAAAAAAATGAAAAATAAAAAAAAAATGAAAAATAAAAAATGAAAAATAAAAAATCACCCTTAGATGGTGTCGGATTGTTGGGTAGAGCTATAGTGAAGCTTTGGCTTGACAGAAGTGCCGGTTCAATCTCAAGCCGGAGGGTGAAAAAAACAATGAAACAAATACTTGGCCCCAAGAGGGTCTGATAGGGCCAGAGCTCTGGTGGTGAGGTGGTGGGAATTCAAAAAAAACAAAACAAAAAAAACCTCTCATGAGGGACGGGTGGTGATTCAAATTCCAAATTAAGTCCCTCATGAGAGGTTCTGGTGGCCACCAGTTTTGCTATTTTTTTTCTGCAGCTATAGGCGATGACTCATTCCCTGTTTTCCGAGAATGTCACGCTTGGTGAATGTCACGCATTATAATAAACTATAGATGAAGTGTGCAGACCTTGGTTCCATCAGATTGAACAACTATAGATTCCATCAAATTAAATAACTATATATTCCATCAAATTAAATAACTATATATTCCATCAAATTAAATAACTATATATTCCATCAAATTAAATAACTATATATTCCAGAATACGAGACCAGAAGGCAGTAGTATAGTGTTTGGGGAAAACGAGATCAATTGATTTCGTACTCCCAAACACTATACTACTCACTACAGCTTTGGGAATCTCCTAAATATGTGGAATTCCAATAGTTTTGTCTAACCCTAACATTTTCTAATGATTTGCGTTTTTGGCTGTGATGAGGGCTAGGGTTAGTTGGGGTATAATATTTTTTAAACCTTTGCGTATGTTTTGCTTAATTTTAGCCTTTATGTTCAGCTTTGGGGATCTCCTAAGTTTTTCTTAGGACTTGTGTTTTTGGCTGTGATGAGGGCTAGGGTTAGTTGGGGTACCGTTTTTGACACTTTGCGTACTTTTTGCTTAATTTTAGCTTTTAATTTCAGCTTTGGGGATCTCCTAACTATGGGGATATCCAATAGTTTTGATTAGGGTTAGGTTTAGTTGGGGTAATGTTTTTGACCCTTCGCGTATGTTTTGCTGAATGATAGCCTTTAATTCAAGCTATGAGGATCTCCCAAATATGGGGAATTCGAATAGTTTTGATTAGGGTTAGGGTTAGTTGAGGTAATGTTTTCACCATTTGCGTATGTTTTGCTTAATGATAGTCTTTAATTTGAGCGTTGGGGATCTCCTAACTATGGGGAATTCCAATAGTTTTCTCTAACGCTAAGCTTTTCTAATGATTTGCGTTTTTGGCTTTGATGAGGGCTATTGTTAGTTGGGGTAATGTTTTTCAACCTCAGCTTATGTTTTGCTTATTGTTGGCCTGTAATTCCAGCTATGCGGATCTCCTAAATATGGGGAATTCGAATAGTTTTGATGGGGGCTAGGGTTTGTTGGTGTAATGGTTTTGACCCTTTGCGTATGTTTTCATTAATGTTAGCCTTTTATTTCAGCTTCTTGGGATCTCCTAAATATGGGGAATTCCAATAGTTTTCTCTAACGCTAAGACTTTCTAACGATTTGCGCTTTTGGCTGTGATGAGGGCTACCCTTAGTTGGGGTAATGTTTTTGACCCTTTGCGTATGTTTCGCTTAATGTTTTTGCTTAATGTTAGCCTTTAAGTTATACTTTGGCCATCTCCTAAATATCGGGAATTCCAATAGTCTTGTCTAACCCTAAGCTTTTCTAATGACTTGCGTTTTTGGGTGTGATAAGGTCTAGGGTTAGTTGGGGTAATGTTTTTCGTCCCTTTGCGTATGTTTTCCTTAATTTCAGCCTGTAATTTCAGCTTTGGGTATCTCCTAAATATGCTGAATTCCAATAGTTTTGTCTAACCCTTCCCTTTTCCAATGATTTCCGTTTTTGGCTGTGATGAGGGCTAGGCTTAGTTGGGGTACTTTTTTGGACCCTTTGCCTACGTTTTGCTTAATGTTAGCCTTTAAGTTCAGCTTCGGGGATCTCCTAAATATGGGGAATTCCAATAGTCTTGTCTAACCCTAACCCCAACCAACTAACCCTAGCCCTCATCACAGCCAAAAACGCAAATCGTTTGAAAAGCTTAGGGTTAGCGAAAACTATTGGAATTCCCCATATTTAGGAGATCCCCAAAGCTGAAATTACAGACTAACATTAAGGAAAACATACGCAAAGGGTCAAAAACATTAGCCCAACAAACTCTAGCCTTCATTACTGCCAAAAACGAAAATCATTAGAAAAGCTTACGGTTAGACAAAACTATTGGAATTCCCTATATTTAAGAGATGCCCAAAAGCTGAAATTAAAGGCTAACATTAAGAAAAACATACGCAATTGGTCAGAAACATAACCCCAACTAACACTAGCCCTCATTACAGCCAAAAACGCGAATCATTTTAAAAGCTAAGGGTTAGACAAAACGTTTGGAATTCCCCATATTTAGGAGATTCCCAAAGCTGAAATTAAAGGCTAACATTAAGCAAAACACACACAAAGGGTCAAAAACGTTACCCCAACTAACCCTTGCTGTCATCACTGCGAAAAACGCAGATGAATTGAAAAGCTTAGGGTTAGAAAAAACTATAGGAATTCCCCATATTTAAGAGATCCCTAAAGCTGAAATTAGAGGCTAACATTAAGCAAAACGTACTCAAAGGGTCAAAAACATTACCCCAACTAACCCTTGCTGTCACCACAGCGAAAAACGCAGAAGAATTGAAGAGCTTATGGTAAGAAAAAACTATTGGAATTCCCCATATTTAGGAGATCCGCAAAGCTGATATTAAGGGCCAACATTGAGCAAACCCTACACTAAGGGTCAAAAACATTACCCCAACTTACTCTAGCCCTCATTACAGCCAAAAACGCAAATCATTAGAAAAGCTCAGGGTTAGAAAAAACTATTGGAATTTCAGATATTTAGGAGATCCCCAAAAGGTGAAATTAAAGGCTAACATTAAGCAAAACATACACAAAGGGTCAAAAACATTACCCCAACTATCCGTAGCCCTCATCACGGCCAAAAACGCAAATCATTAAAAAACCTCAGGGTTAGAAAAAACTATTGGAATTCCCCATCTTTAGGTGATCCCTAAAGCTGAAATTAAAGGCTAACATTAAGCAAAACGTACGCAAATGGTCAACAAAATTACCCCAATTAACCCTAGCCCGCATAACAGCAATAACGCAAATCACTTGAAAAGCCTAGGGTTAGACAAGCCTATTGGAATTTCCCATATTTAGGAGATCCCCAAAGCTGAAATTAAAGGCTAACATTAAGCAATTTTTTTTTTATATATCACATTTATATTGCGCATTTTCTATGCAATATTCAAATGCGCATTACAACACTGGCCGGGGGAGTTTGCCAGACTGCTTATAACGCAGTTTACAATTAATGAAGATGAGTTATGAGTGCCCCCGTAAAGTAAATATCAAATTAAGACAGACACTAGGGGTGGTCACTGCCAGAGTTTTGTTGCGTCCCTAGTGGTTCTTTTACGTCCCACAGAATCAGAGAATTATGAAGAGTTGTGAGACGGGGCCTACGGTTTATCGTACTTATCCGAGAAGACTAGAAAGCCTAACCGTTTGTAGATGTCATTACAAAGGCAGCACTTTCTCCTCAATTATTTAAGACCCTGAGTGTTGGTCCGGCCGGGGTTCGAACCCACGACCTCCCGCACGGTAGTCCGGTGCTCTACCACTGAGCTAACCGGTCGGAGGTACTAAGCAAAACATACGCAAAGGGTCAAAAACATTACCCCAACTGACCCTAGCCCTCATCACAGCCAAAAACGCAAATCATTAGAAAAGCTTAAGGTTAGAAAAAAGTATTGGAATTCCCCAAATTTAGGAGATCCCCAAAGCGGATATTAATGGCTAACATTAACCAAAAGATACGCAAAGTGTAAAAAAATACCCCAACTAACTCCAAACCTCATCACAGCCAAAAACGCAAACCATTAGAAACGCTCACGCTTAGAAAAAAAACTATTGGAATTCCCCATATTTAGGAGATCCCCAAAGCTGAAATTAAAGGCCAAGATTAAGCAAAAAATCCTCACAGGGTCAAAAACATTACCCCAACTAACCCTGGCCATCATCACAGCCAAAAACGCAAATCCTTAGAAAATATCAGGGTCAGACAAAACTATTGGATTTCCCCATATTTAGGGGACCCCAAAGCTGAAATTAAAGGCTAACATTAAGAAAAACATACACAAATTGTGAAAAATATTACCGCAACTAACACTAGCCCTCATCACAGCCAAAAATGCAAATGATTTCAAAAGATTAGGGTTAGACAAAACTATTTGAATTCCCCATATTATGAGATCCCCAAAACTGAACTTAAAGGCTAACATTAAGCGAAACATACGCAAATTGTCAAAAAAATTACCCCAGCTAACGCTTGCTCTCATCACAGCCAAAACCGGAAATCATTAGAAAAGCTTAGGGTTAGACAAAACTATCGGAATACCCCATATTTAGGAGATCCCCAAAGCTGAAATTAAAGGCTAACTTTAAGCAAAACATACGAAAAGAGTCAAAAACATTACCCCAACTAAACCTAGCCCTCATCACAGGCAAAAACGCAAATCACTTCACAAGGTTTGGGTTAGACAAAACTATTGGAATTCCCCATATTTCGGACATTCCCAAAGCTGAAATTGAAGGCTAACATTAAGCAAAACATACGCAAAGGGTCAAAAACATTACCCCAACTAACCCTAGCCCTCATCGCAGCCAACAACGCAAATCATTAGAAAAGAATAGGGTTAGACAAAACTATTGGATTTCACCATATTTAGGAGATCCCCAAAGCTGAAATTAAAGGCTAACATTAAGCAAACCATAAACAAAGGGTGAAAAACATTACCCCAACTAACCCTAGCCCTCATCACAGCCAAACACGCAAATCATTAAAAAAGCTTAGGGTTAGACAAAACTATTAGAATTCCCCATATTTAGGAGATCCACAAAGCTGAAATTAAAGGCTAACATTAAGCAAAACATACGGAAATGGTAAAAAACATTACCCCAACTAACCGTAGCTCTCATCACAGCCAAAAATACAAATCATTTGAAAAGGTTAGGGTTAGGCAAAACTATTGGATTTCCCATATTTAGGAAATCCCCAAAGCTGAAATTAAAGGCTAACATAAAGCAAAACATACGCAAAGGGTCAAAAACATTACCCCAACTAACCCTAGCCCTCATCACAGCAAAAACGTAACTCATTAGAAAAGGTTTGGGTTAGACAAAACTATCGGAATACCCCATATTTAGGAGATCCCCAAAGCTGAAATTAAAGGCTAACATTAAGCAAAACATACGAAAAGAGTCAAAAACATTACCCCAACTAAACCTAGCCCTCATCACAGCGAAATACGCAAATCATTAGAAAAGCTTCGGGTTAGATAAAACTATTGGGCTTCTCCATATTTCGGACATTCCCAAAGCTGAAATTGAAGGCTAACATTAAGAAAAACGTACTCAAAGGGTCAAAACCATTACGCCAACTAACTCTAGCGCTCATTAGAGCCAAAAACTCAAATCATTAGAAAACCTCACAGTTAGACAAAACTATTGGAATTTAAGATATTTAGGAGATCCCCAAAGCTGAAATTAAAGGCTAACATTATGCAAAACATACACAAACGGTCATAAACATTACACCAACTAACTCTAGCCCTCATCACGGCCAAACACGCAAATAATTAGGAAAGCTTAGGGTTAGACAACACTATAGGAATTCCCCATATTTAGGAGATCCCCAAAGCTGAAATTAAAAAGTAACATTAACGAAAACATACGCAAAGGGTCAAAAACATTAACCCAACTACACCTAGCCCTCATCACAGCGAAAAACGCAAATAATTAGAAAAGATTCAGCTTAGACAAAACTATTGGAATTCCCTATATTAAGGAGATCCCCGAAGCTGAAATTAAAGGCTAACATTAAGCGAAACATTCGCAAAATTGTTAAAAAAAATTACCCCAACTAACGCTTCCTCTCATCACAGCCAAAAACGCAAATCATTAGAAAAGCTTAGGGTTAGACAAAACTATTGGAACTCCCCATATTTAGGACATATCCAAAGCTGAAATTAAAGGCTAACATTAAGCGAAACATACGCAATATTGTCAAAATAATTACCCCAGCTAACGCTTGCTGTCATCACAGCCAAATACGCAAATCATTAGAAAAGTTTAGGGTTAGACTAAACTATTGGAATTTGCCACATTTAGGAGATCTCCAAAGCTGAAATTAAAGGCTAATATTAAGCAAAACATACGCAAAGGGTCAAAAATATTACCCCAACTAAACCTAGTCCTCATCACAGCCAAAGACGCAAATCATTAGAAAAGCTTAGGGTTCGACAAAACTTTTGGAATTCCCTATATTTAGGAGATCCCCAAAGCTGAAATTAAAGGCTAACATTAAGCAAAACATACACGCAGGGTCAAAAACATTACCCCAACTAACCCTAGCCCTCATCACAGCAAAAAACGCAAATCATTAGAAAAGCTTCAGGTTAGACAAAACTATTGGAATTCCCCATATTTAGGAGATCCCCAAAGCTGAGATATAAGGCTAACTTTAAGGAACACATACGCAAAGGGTCACAAACATTACCCCAACTAACCCTAGCCCTCATCACAGCCAAAAACGCAAATCATTAGAAAATATTAGGGTTAGACAAAACTATTGGATTTCACGATATTTAGGGTTACCCCAAAGTTGAAATTAAAGGCTAAAATTAAGAAAAACATCCACAAATTGTAAAAAATATTACCGCAACTAATACTAGCCCTCATCACAGCCAAAAACACAAATGATTTCAAAAGATTAAGGTTAGACAAAACTATTGGAATTCCCCATATTTAGGAGATCCCCAAAGCTGAGATATAAGGCTTACTTTAAGGAACACATACGCGAAGGGTCACAAACATTACCCCAACTAACCCTAGCCCTCATCACAGCCAAAAACGCAAATCATTAAAAAAGCTTATGGTTAGACAAAACTATTGGATTTCACATATTTAGGGGATGCCCAAAGCTGAAATTAAAGCCTAACATTAAGCAAAACATACACAAACGGTCAAAAACATTACCCCAACTAACTCTAGCCCTCATCACGGCCAAACACGCAAATAATTAGAAAAGCTTAGGGTTAGACCACACTATAGGAATTCCCCATATTTAGGAGATCCCCAAAGCTGAAATTAAAGGTTAAGATTAAGGAAAACATACGCAAAGTGTCATAAACATTATCCCAACTACACCTAGCCCTCATCACAGCCAAAAACGCAAATCATTAGAAAAGCTTAAGGTTAGACAAAACTATTGGAATTCCCGATATTTAGGAGATCCCCAAAGCTGAAATTAAAGGCTAACATTAAGCGAAACATACGCAAAATTGTCAAAAAAAAATTACCCCAGCTAACGCTTGCTGTCATCACAGCCAAATACGCAAATAATTAGAAAAGCTTAGGGTTAGAGAAAACTATTGGTATTCTCCATATTTACGAGATATCCAAAGCTGAAATTAAAGGCTAATATTAAGCAAACCATACACAAAGGTCAAAAATATTACCCCAACTAAACCTAGCCCTCATCACAGCCAAAAACGCAAATCATTAGAAAAGCTTAGGGTTAGACAAAACTTTTGAAATTCCCTATATTTAGGAGATCCCCAAAGCTGAAATTAAAGGCTAACATTAAGCAAAACATACACAAACGGTCAAAAACATTACCCCAACTAACTCTAGACCTCATCACGGCCAAACACGCAAATAATTAGAAAAGCTTAGGGTTAGACAAAACTATGGAATTCCCGATATTTAGGAGATCCCCAAAGCTGAAATTAAAGGCTAACATTAAGCGAAAACATACGCAAAATGTCATAAACATTATCCCAACTACACCTAGCCCTCATCACAGCCAAAACCGCAAATCATTAGAAAAGCTTAAGGTTAGACAAAACTATTGGAATTCCCGATATTTAGGAGATCCCCAAAGATGAAATTAAAGGCTAACATTAAGCGAAACATACGCAAAATTGTCAAAAAAAAATTACCCCAGCTAACGCTTGCTGTCATCACAGCCAAATACGCAAATAATTAGAAAAGCTTAGGGTTAGACAAAACTATTGGAATTCTCCATATTTACGAGATATCCAAAGCTGAAATTAAAGGCTAATATTAAGCAAAACATACACAAAGGGTCAAAAATATTACCCCAACTAAACCTAGCCCTCATCACAGCCAAAAACGCAAATCATTAGAAAAGCTTAGGGTTAGACAAAACTTTTGAAATTCCCTATATTTAGGAGATCCCCAAAGCTGAAATTAAAGGCTAACATTAAGGAAAACATACGCGAAGGGTCAAAAACATTACCCCAACTAACCCTAGCCCTAATCACAGCCAGAAACGCAAATCACTAGAAAAGCTTAGGGTTAGACAAAACTTCTCGAATTCCCTATATTTAGGAGATCCCCAAAGCTGAAATTAAAGGCTAACATTAGGGAAAACATACACACAGGGTGAAAAACATTACCCCAACTAACCCAAGCCCTCATCACACCCAAAAACCCAAATCATTAGAAAAGCTTAAGGTTAGACAAAACTATTGGAATTCCCCATATTTAGGAGATTCCCAAAGCTGAAATTAAAGGCTCACATTAAGCGAAACATATGCAACAATGGTCAAAAAAATTACCCCAGGTAACGCTTGCTCTCATCACAGCCAAAGACGCAAGTTATTAGAAAAGCTTAGGGTTAGACAAAACTATTGGAATTCCCCATATTAAGGAGATCCCCAAAGCTGAAATTAAATGCTAATATTAAGCAAAACATACGCAAAGACTGAAAAACATTACCACAACTAAACCTAGCCCTCATCACTGCCAAAAACGCAAATCATTAAAAAAGCTTAGGGTTACACAAAACTATTGGAATTCCCCATATTTAGGAGATCTCCAAAGCTGAAATTAAAGGCTAATATTAAGAAAAACATACGCAAATAGTCAAAAATATTACTCCAACTAAACCTAGCCCTCATCACAGCCAAAAACGCAAATCATTAGAAAAGCTTAGGGTTAGACAAAACTTTTCGAATTCCCTATATTTAGGACATCCCCAAAGCTGAAATTAAAGGCTAACATTAACCAAACATACACACAGGGTGAAAAACATTACCCCAACTAACCCAAGCCCTCATCACAGCCAAAAACCCAAATCATTAGAAAAGCTTAAGGTTAGACAAAACTATTGGAAATCCCCATATTTAGGAGATTCCCAAAGCTGAAATTAAAGGCTAACATTAAGCGAAACATACGCAACAATTGTCAAAAAATTACCCCAGCTAACGCTTGCTCTCATAAAAGCCAAAAACGCAAATCATTAGAAAAGCTTAGGGTGAGACAAAAGTATTGGAATTCCCCATATTTAGGAGATCTCCAAAGCTAAAATTAAAGAGTAATATTAAGCAAAACATACGCAAAGAGTAAAAAACATTACCCCAACTAAAGCTGGCCCTCATCACAACCAAAAACGCATATCAAAAGAAAAGCTTAGGGTTAGACAAAACTTTTGGAATTCCACATATTTAGGAGAGTCCCAAGGCCGAAATTAAGGGCTAACATTAAGCAAGAGATCACCAAACCTGAAATTATAGGCTAATATTAAGCAAAACATATGCAAAGAGACAAAAACATTACCCCAACTAAACCTAGCCCTTATCACAGCCAAAAACGCAAGTAATTAGAAAAGCTTAGGGTTAGACCAAACTTTTGGACTTCCCTATATTTAGGAGATCCCCAAAGCTGAAATTAAAGGCTAAAATTGAGCAAAACATACACACAGGATCAAAAACATTACCCCAACTACCCCTAGCCCTCATCACAGCCAAAAAAGGATATCATTAGATAAGCTTAAGGTTAGACAAAACTATTGCAATTCCCCATATTTAGGAGATCCCCAAAGCTGAAATTAAAGGCTAACATTAAGCGAAACATACGCAAAATTGTCAAAAAAAATTACCCCAGCTAACGCTTGCTCTCATAACAGCCAAAAACGCAAATCATTAGAAAAGCTTAGGGTTAGACAAAACTATTGGAATTCCCCATATTTAGGAGATCTCCAAAGCTGAAATTAAAGGCTACCATTAAGCAAAACATACGCAAGGGTTCACCAACTAACTCTAGCCCTCATCACAGCCAAACACGCACATCATCTGAAAAGGTCAGGGTTAAACAAAACTATTGGAATTCCCCATATTTCGGACATTCCCAAAGCTGAAATTGAAGGCTAAAATTAAGCAAAACATACGCAAAGGGTCAAAAACATTACCCAAACTAACCCTAGCCCTCATCACAGCCAAAAACGCAAATCATTTGAAAAGGTTAGAAAGGCAAAATTAAAAGCTAACATTAAGCAAAACATACGCAAATTATCAAAACAATTACCCCAGCTAAAGCTTGCTCTCATCACAGACAAAAACGCAAATCATTAGAAAAGCTTAGCGTTAGACAAAACTATTGGAATTCCCCATATTTAGGAGATTCCACAGCTGAAATTAACGGCTAATATTAAGCAAAACATACGCAAAGAGTCAAAAACATTACCCCAACTAACCCTCGCCCTCACCACAGCCAAAAACGCAAATCATTACAAAAGCTTAGGGTTAGACAAAACTATTGCAATTCCCCATATTTAGGAGATCCCCAAAGTTGAAATTAAAGGCAAACATAAAGCAAAACATACGCAAAGGGTCAAAAACATTACCCCAACTAACCCTCGCCCTCATCACAGCCAAAAACGCAAAACATTAGAAAAGCTTAGGGTTAGACAATACTATTGGAATTCCCCATATTTAGGAGATCCCCAAAGCTGAAATTAATGGCTAACATTAAGCAAAACATACGCAAAGGTTCATCAACTAACTCTAGCGCTCATCACAGCCAAACACGCAGATCATTAGAAAAGCTTAGCGTTAGACAAAACTATTGGAATTCCCATTATTTAGGAGATCCCCAAAGCTGAAATTAAAGGCTAACATTAAGCAAAACATACGCAAAGGTTCACCAACTAACTCTAGCCTTCATCACAGCCAAACACGCAAATCATTAGAAAAGCTTAGCGTTAGACAAAACTATTGGAATTCCCCTTATTTAGGAGATCCCCAAAGCTGAAATTAAAGGCTAACATTAAGCAAAACATACGCAAAGGTTCACCAACTAACTCTAGCCTTCATCACAGCCAAACACGAAAATCATTAGAAAAGCTTAGGGTTAGACAAAACTATTGGAATTCCCGATATTAAGGAGATCCCGAAAGCTGAAACTAAAGGTTAACATTAACCAAAACATACGCAAAGGTTCACCAACTAACTCTAGCCCTCATCACAGCCAAAAACGCAAATCATTGGAAAAGCTTAGGGTTAGACAAAACTATTGGAATTCCCCATATTTAGGAGATCCCCAAAGCTGAAATTAAAAGCTAACATTAAGCAAAACATACGCAACTGGTCAAAAACATTACCCCAACTAACCCTAGCCATCATCACAGCCAAAAACGCAAATCATTAGAAAACCTTAGGTTAGAAAAAACTATTCCAATTCCCTATATTTAGGAGATCCCCAAAGCTGAAATTAAATGCAAACATTAAGCAAAATATACGGAAATGGTTGGAAACAATACCCCAACTAACCGTAGCCCTCATCACAGCCAAAAACGCAAATCATTTGAAAATGTTAGGGTCAGACAAAACATTGCAATTCCCCATATTTCGACATACCCAAAGCTAAAATTGAAGCTAACATTAAGCAAAACATACGCAAAGGGTCAAAAACATTACCCAAACTAACCCTAGCCCTCATCACACCCAAAACGCAAATGATTTAAAAGTTAGAATGGCAGAAATTAAAGCTAACATGAAGCAAAACATACGCAAATTACAAACACATTACCCCCAGCTAAAGCTTGCTCTCATCACAGACAAAAAACGCAAACTCAATTAGAAAAGCTTAGCGTTAGACAAAACTATTGGAATTCCCCATATTTAGGATATTTCCAAGCTGAAATTAAAGGCTAATATTAAGCAAAACATACGCAAAAAGTCAAAAACATTACCCCAACTAAACCTAGCCCTCACCACAGCCAAAAACGCAAATCATTACAAAAGCTTAGGGTTAGACAAAACTATTGCAATTCGCCATATTTAGGAGATCCCAAAGCTGAAATTGAAGGCAAACATAAAGCAAAACATACGCAAAGGGTCAACAACATTACCCCAACTAACCCTCGCCCTTATCACAGCCAAAAACGCAAATCATTAGAAAAGCTTAGTGTTAGACAATACTATTGGAATTCCCCATATTTAGGAGATCACCAAAGCTGAAATTAATGGCTAACATTACGCAAAACATACGCAAAGGTTTCCAACTAACTCTAGCGCTTCATCACAGCCAAAACACGCAAATCATTAGAAAAGCTAAGCGTTAGACAAAACTATTGGAATTCCCCATATTTAGGAGATCCCCAAGCTGAAATCAAAGGCTAACACTAAGCAAAACATACGCAAAGGTTCACCAAAACTAACTTTCCAGCCTTCATCACAGCCAAACACGCAAATCATTAGAAAAGCTTAGGGTTAGCAAAACTATTGGAATTCCCGATATTTAGGAGATCCCCAAAGCTGAAATTAAAGGTTAACATTAAGCAAAACATACGCAAAGGTTAACCAACTAACTCTAGCCCTCATCACAGCCAAACACGCAAATCATTGGAAAAGCTTAGGGTTAGACAAAACTATTGGAATTCCCCATATTTAGGAGATCCCCAAAGCTGAAATTAAAGGCTAATATTAAGCAAAACATACGCAAAGGGTCAAAAACATTACCCCAACTAACCCTAGCCCTCATCACAGCCAAAAACGCAAATCATTTGAAAAGCTTAGGGTTAGACAAAACTATTGGAGTTCCCCATATTTAGGTGATCCCCGAAGCTGAAATGAAAGGCTAACATTAAGCCAAACATACGCAAATTATCAAAAAAATTACCCCAGCTAACGCTTCCTCATCAATGCCAAAAAACGCAAATCATTTAAAAAGCTTAGGGTTAGACAAAACTATTGGAGATCCCCATAATTTAGGAGATCTCCAAAGCTGAAATTAAAGGCTTATATTAAGCAAAACATGCGCAAAGGGTCAAAAACATTACCCCAACTAACCCTAGCCCTCATCACAGCAAAAAACGCAAATCATTTGAAAAGCTTAGGGTTAGACAAAATATTGAAATTCCCCATATTTAGGAGATCCCAAAGCTGAAATTAAAGGCTAACCTTAAGCGAAACATACGCAAATTATCAAAAATTTACCCCAGCTAACCCTAGCCCTTATCACAGCCAAAAACGCAAATCATTAGAAAAGCTTAGGGTTAGACAAAACTATTGGAATTCCCCATATGTAGGAGATAGCCAAAGCTGAAATTAAAGGCTAACATTAAGCAAAACATACGCAAAGGGTCAAAAACATTACCCCAACTAACCCTAGCCCACATAACAGCCAAAAATGTAAAATCATTCGAAAAGCTTAGGGTTAGACAAAACTATTGGAATTCCTCATATTTAGGAGTTCCCCAAAGCTGAAATTAAAGGCTAACATTAAGGCAAAACATACGAAAAGGGTCAAAAATATTACCCTAACTAACCTAGCCCTCATCACAGCCGAAAAAGGCAAATCATTAGAAAAGCTTATGGTTAGCAAATCTATTGGAATTCCTTATATTTAGGAGATCTCCAAAGCTGAAATTAAAGGCTAACATTAAGCGAAACATACGCAAATTGTCAAAAAAATAAACAGCTAACTCTTGCTCCTCATCACAGCCAAAAAACGCAACTCATTAGAAAAGCTTAGGGTTAGAAAAAACTATTGGAATTCCCCATATTTAGGAGATCTCCAAAGCTGAAATTAAAGGCTAATATTAAGCAAAACATACGCAAAGGTCAAAAACATTACCCCAATAAACCTAGTCCTCATCACAGCCAAAAACGCAAATCATTAGAAAAGCTTGGGGTTAAACAAAGCTTTTCGAATTCCCATTATTTAGGGATCCCCAAAGCTGAAATTAAAGGCTAACATTAAGCGAAACATACGGAAAATGTCAAAAACATTACCCTAACTAACCGTAGCCTCTCATCACAACCAAAAACGCAAGTCATTTGAAGACGTTAGGTAGACAAAACTATTGAAATTCCCCATATTTCGGAGATTCCCAAAGCTGAAATTGAAGGCTAACATTAAGCAAAACATACGCAAAGGGTCAAAAACATTACCCAAACTAACCTAGCCCTCATCACAGCCAAAAACGCAATCATTAGAAAAGCCTTAGGGTTAGACAAAACTTTTGGAATTCCCCATATTTAGGACATCCCCAAAGCTGAAATTAAAGGCAAACATTAAGCAAAAATATACGGAAATGGCCAAAAACATTACCCCAACTAAACCTAGCCCTCATCAAAGCCAAAAACGCAAATATTAGAAAAGCTAAGGTTAGACAAAACTATTGGCATTCCCATATTTAGGAGATCCCTAAAGCTGAAATTAAAGGCTAACATTAAGGAAAACATACGCAAAGAGTCAAAAACATTACCCCAACTAACCTAGCCCTCATCACAGCCAAAAACGCAAATCATTAGAAAAGCTTAAGGGTTAGACAAAACTATTGGAATTCCCCATATTTAGGAGATCCCCAAAGCTGAAATTAAAGGCTAACATTAAGCAAAACATACGCACATTGTCAAAAGAAATTAACCCAGCTAACGCTGCTCTCATCACAGCCAAAAACGCAAATCATTAGTAAAGCTTAGGGTTAGACAAAACTATTGGTATTCCCAATTAGGAGATCTCCAAAGCTGAAATTAAAGGCTAATATTAAGCAAAACATACGCAAAGGGTCAAAAATAGTACCCCAACTCAACCTAGCATAACAGCCAAAAACGCAAATCATTAGAAAAGCTTAGGGTTAGACAAAACTTGGAATTCCCCTTAAAGGAGATCCCCAAAGCTGAAAGAAAAGGCTAACATTAAGCAAAACATAAACACAGGGTGAAAAACATTACCCCAACTAACCCTAGCCCTCATCACAGAAAAACGCAAATCATTAGAAAAGCTTAGGGTAGACAAAACTATTGGAATTCCCCATATTTAGGAGATCCCCAAAGCTGAAATAAAGGCAAACATTAACCAAAATATACGGAAATGGCCAAAAACATTACCCCAACTAAACCTAGCCCTGATCACAGCCAAAAACGCAAATAATTAGAAAAGCTTAGGGTTAGACAAAACTATTGGCATTCCCCATATTTAGGAGATCCCTAAAGCTGAAATTAAGAGGCTAACATTAAGGAAAAACATACGCAAAGGGTCAAACACATTACCCCAACTAACCCTAGCCCTCATCACAGCAAAAAACGCAAATCATTAGAAAAGCTTAGGTTAGACAAAACTATTTGAATTCCCCATATTTAGGAGAACCCCAAGCTAAAACTTAAAGGCTAACATTTAGCGAAACATACGCAACATTATCAAAAAAAATAACCCAGCTAACGCTTGCTCTCATCACAGCAAAAACGCAAATCATTAGAAAAGCTTAGGGTTAGACAAAACTATTGGAATTCCCAAAATTAGGAGATCCTCCAAAGCTGAAATTAAAGGCTAATATTAAGCAAAACATACGCAAAGCGTCAAAAATAGTACCCCAACTAAACCTAGCCCTCATAACAGCAAAAACGCAAATCATATAGAACAGCTTGGGTTAGACAAAACGTTTGGAATTCCCTTTATTAAGGAGATCCCCAAAGCTGAAATTAAAGGCTAACATTAAGCAAAAACATAAACACAAGGTGAAAAACATTACCCCAACTAACCCTAGCCCTCATCACAGCAGAAAACGCAAATCATTAGAAAAGCTTAGGGTTAGACAAAACTATTGGAATTCCCCATAATTAGGAGATCTCCAAAGCTGAAATTAAAGGCTACTATTAAGCAAAACATACGCAAAGGGTCAAAAACAGTACCCCAACTCAACCTAGCCCTCCATCACAGCCAAAAACGCAAATCATTAGAAAAGCTTAGGGTTAGACAAAACGTTTGGAATTCCCATCATTAAGAGAGACCCAAGCTGAAATTAAAGGCTAACATTAAGCAAAACATAACACACAGGGTGAAAAACATTACCCCATCTAACCCTAGCCCTCATCACAGCAAAAAACGCAAATCATTAGAAAAGCTTAGGGTTAGACAAAACTATTGGCATTCCCCATATTTAGGAGATCCCTAAAATTGAAATTAAGGCTAACATTAAGGAAAACATACGCAAAGGGTCAAAACATTACCCCAACTAACCCTAGCCCTCATCACAGCCAAAAACGCAAATCATTAGAAAAGCTTAAGGTTACACAAAACTATTGGATTTCCCATATTTAGGAGAACCCCAAAGCTGAAATTAAAGGCTAACATTAAGCGAAACATACGCAA
Organism: Pachyseris speciosa; assembly: GCA_016490735.1. Lineage (NCBI taxonomy): Eukaryota > Metazoa > Cnidaria > Anthozoa > Scleractinia > Pachyseridae > Pachyseris > Pachyseris speciosa. Next base: position 1,107,646 of record JAEMWC010000188.1, read on the forward strand.
CATGTCAAAAAAAATAACCCCAGCTAACGCTTGCTCTCATCACAGCCAAAAACGCAAATCATTAGAAAAGCTTAGGGTTAGACAAAACTATTGGAATTCCCCATAATTAGGAGGTCTCCAAAGCTGAAATTAAAGGCTAATATTAAGCAAACACATACGCAAAGGGTCAAAAATAGTACCCCAACTAACCTAGCCCTCATAACAGCCAAAAACGCAAATCATTAGAAAAGCTTAGGGTTAGACAAAACGTTTGGAATTCCCTTCATTTAAGGAGATCCACAAAGCTGAAATTAAAGGCTAACATTAAGCGAACATAAACACAGGGTAAAAAACAATTACCCCAACTAACCTAGCCCTCATCTAAGCAAAAAACGCAAATCATTAGAAAAGCTTAGGGTTAGACAAAACTATTGGAATTCCCATATTTAGGAGATCCCCAAAGCTGAAATTAAAGGCAAACATTAAGAAAAATATACGCAAATGGCCAAAAACATTACCCCAACTAAACCTAGCCCTGATCACAGCCAAAAACGCAAATCATTAGAAAAGCTTAGGGTTAGAGAAAACTTTTGGAATTCCCCATATTTAGGAGATCCCCAAAGCTGAAATTAAAGGCTAACATTAAGCGAAAACATACGCAACATTGTCAAAAAAAATACCCCCAGCTAACGCTTGCTCTCATCACAGCCAAAAACGCAAATCATTAGAAAAGCCTAGGGTTAGACAAAACTATTGGAATTCCCCATATTTAGGAGATCTCCAAAGCTGAAATTAAAGGCTAATATTAAGCAAAACATACGCAAAGGGTCAAAAAATAGTACCCAAACAAACCTAGCCCTCATAACAGCCAAAAACGCAAATCATTAGAAAAGCTTAGGTTAGACAAAACGTATGGAATTCCCTTTATTTAGGAGATCCCAAAAGCTGAAATTAAAGGCTAACATTAAGCAAAACATAAACACAGGGTGAAAAACATTACCCCAACTACCCTAGCCCTCATCACAGCAAAAAACGCAAATCATTAGAAAAGCTTAGGGTTAGACAAAAACTATTGGAATTTCCCATATTTAGGAGATCCCCAAAGCTGAAATTAAAGGCTAACATTAAGCAAAACATACGCAAAGGGTTCAAAAACATTACCCCAACTAACTCCTAGCCCTCATCACAGCCAAAAACGCAAATCATTAGAAAAGCTTAGGGTTAGAGAAAACTTTTGGAATTCCCCATATTTAGGAGATCCCCAAAGCTGAAATTAAAGGGAAACATTAACGAAAATATACGCAAATGCCAAAAAACATAACCCCAACTAAACCTAGCCCTCATCACAGCGAAAAATGCAAATAATTAGAAAAGCTTAGGGTTAGACAAAACTTTTGGAATTCCCCATATATTAGGAGATCTCCAAAGCTGAAATTAAGGGCTTCATTAAGCAAAACATACACAAAGGGTCAAAAAACATTACCCAACTAACCGTAGCTCTCATCACAGCCAAAAAGCGCAAATCATTTGAAAAGCTTAGGGTTAGACAAAATATGGAATTCCCAGATTTAGGAGATTCCCCAAAGCTAAAATTGAAGGCTAACATTAAGCAAAACATACGCAAAAAGGTCAAAAACATTAGCCAAACTAACCATAGCCCTCATCACAGCCAAAAACGCAACTTCATTTGAAGAGGCTTAGGGTTAGACAAAACTATTGGAATTCGCAATATTTAGGAGATCCCCAAAGCTGAAATTAAAGGCTCACATTAAGCAAAACATACGCAAATTATTAAAAAAAATTACACCCAGCTAACGCTTGCTCTCATCACAGCCAAAAACACAAATCATTAGAAAAGCTTAGGGTTAGACAAAACTATTGGAAATTCCCATATTTAGGAGATCCCCCAAAGCTGAAATTAAAGGCTATATATTAAGGAAAACATACGCACAACGGGTCAAAAACATTACCCCAAACTAAACTAGCCCTCATCACAGCCAAAAACGCAAATCATTACAAAAGCTTAGGGTTAGACAAAACTATTGGAATTTCCCATATTTAGGAGATTCCAAAAGCTGAAAATTAAAGGCAAACATTAAGCAAAACATAAGCAAAGGGTAAAAAACAATTACCCCAACTAACCCTAGCCCACATCACAGCAAAAAACGCAAATCATTAGAAAAGCTTAGGG
>JAEMWC010000189.1:0-37500 GCA_016490735.1 Pachyseris speciosa
CATAAACAATGATATGTGTTTTGTTGTTAGACGCAGGAGCTGTGCTGGAAAGTTCCACCTGTATTGTCGCTTGACCACCACTTCTTTTTTTCTATTGGAAAAGAATTTAAATATAACCATCAACGTGTGAGTTCTAGTAAAAGCTTTTGAAATGACAGTCCAGCGTCACGCATATTAATTGTTGGAAAGGGTTTATTTAAACTGAGCAGCTTCTTGGACTGATGGTGAGTAAAACTTCAGTAACAAATGTGTACCGTCCATTACTCAATGATGAAACATCAAAACGAATTTTGGATGTAAAGTTGCCTCTTCGTTTGATGAAAAAAGACAATGACGACTTGTTTATGTGGTAAGGTGATCTGTCAAAATTCTCAATTTGAAGTTTTCCACACCAACTGACTGCAGAAAACTTGGATATGTCTTTTAACAGAAAAGCGAATTGGTTGCGTTGAGTACCAGATGCTGATAAAATAAGGTCATCAACATACCCTTCGGCTGTATCATGTTTGCTTTGGTGCTGCTACATTAGTCAATTTGTTACCCAAGATTCAAAGCAGAAGTCATTGCAACGCTTCCATTAGTTTCAAAAAATTATTGTTCACCATAATTTCTATTTACAGTGAATAACCGATCTTGGTTATCTGTATGCCAATCAGATCATTTCTATTCAATGCTGACAGTTGCAAAAAATTACACCACCTGTGTTTATATTAAGGCACAATCGGCGTTATTATTCAACAACCCCTTTGTGCTTGAATCATTGTTTCTGTTGGCGGCTGCTACATTAGTCAATTTGTTACCTCCAAGATAAAATCAGAAGTATTGCAACGCTTCCATCTTTTTTCACAAAGTTATTATTGAGATATGTTTTATCCGCTTTACCTATTACACCATCATCAAACGTATTTTCTAGTTGTACAAGTCTGTGGAAGTAATAGGGCGTGCAACATTGACTATATCTATGAAAACTCATTTTAAGCTCACGATCAAATACAATTCTTCCTTCTTCTAATTCAAAAGCTGGGTCGTGAATATGTGATAAAATGATATTAGAAAATCCATAAAACACCATAAACTATGACATGATGTTTTTTATTATTTTTAAATATGTGAAATCAACAATAACTCCATTGATGTGAACCATGACTTGTTTTTTCAAGGAAGAATATTCTCTTGAGATAACCATCAACAAGAGAGAGTTTTGAAATGCTCTTTTATCGAATCTTTTCTTTCAATTAAATTGATGACAAATTGTCATCATCAACTGTTGCATTGTTGGATTACCATCAGTATAAAACTCAACAACTAAAGTGTACTTTGAAACTTCCAATTGTGACAATCAAAACGAAGAACAGTTGTAAGACCAGCAGAAGGAATAACAAAAGACAAGGTTTTTATTGAAATTGTATGGGCTTTTATCATATCTTTCTAATCCAGATTATTCGCATTTCTAAGAATAGTTGTTTTTGATATATCTCAAGAAGAAATTTAAATGGATTAACACGTGTTCCTTCAATTGATAAAACAGCATCGTTGACGTATCTCATATTAACAGCATCTTTGTTAGAGTTCCTGCTACATACTAATTTTTTTTTTCAATGTCATAATTACCATCTTGTGTTAATTTGAATCCATCACCTTGGGACCAATTGCTCCAGTAGCTCCTTGTGGACCAATTGCACCTGTATTACCTTTTGGACCTCTATCACCTTTTTCACCTTGGGACCAATTGGACCAGCTGGGCCTCTTTCACCAGTACCAGTTTCTGTTTTATCTTGATTTATTTGAGCATTAAAAACTCCCATTATATCATCTTGTTAATTAATTTTTCGATTCTTTCTGTTTTTGGATTCTCCTGTTTTTCAACATTTTGAAATTATTGATTGCCATATAATATTAGATTAGATTAAACAGCACCATAAAAATTTCTCTGATTGTTTTCATCGGCTTGTCAACATAACAGAAGGAATATGGTTTTGGTTGCTTCAATGTATTTCTTCTTGTCGATTCCAAGCTCCTGTGCAATCAAGTTCCTTTCTCTTGAGGATGGGAAATCATAAAGGCAGAAGTGACTGCAATTGAGTCTGATTGATTTTGGACAGCCATAGAATGATTGTGTGAGATATATGACTGAACAGTTCTTGTGTCTCCCCTGAATGAAATAGCTTATGATTGATCTTGTTTCTTGTCAGTCACGAAATCATCAAAAACAACCAATCGCTGCAAATTTGTGTCTTTTATTTGTTCAACTGGCAATATCTCTTCTTGACTGCAAACCAAGGCAGGATATCCAATGTGACTGCTTATTTCATCCATTACTTTCCGAAGATATTTGTACTTGTCTTGATCTAAATTTTTTGCATAAAGATGTATCTGATCATAATAAACCAATGGTTCCATAATCAGATGCATGAACAATGTTGTCTTTCCAGATCCAGAATTACCAGCCAATAACATTCTAAATGTATCTTTTGGCATATACGGATACAACTGTCTGAATGAATTCTTTAAACCCTGAATATCATAATTAGGGATTTCCATATGTAAATAGTTTAGATTAGCTTCAATTGTATATGGATATGAACGAATGAAAAACTAGAGAAGTTCGTGATGTTATCAAGACTTATGAATACAGAAAACAGGATGCATATGATACAACATCAGAATTACTGAAACCCTCTATTGATGTCCAGAAGAGTGTGAAAGAAAGTGTCGACAAAAAACAGGATGAAGTCATTAAACAGTTGAAAAAAAATCAACAGGCTTTAACACAAGGACTTGATGATGTTATTGAAGCTAATCGCAGAGCAATTACAATGGGAACGGAACTTCCTTGACAATTGAAGCACCTGAAAAAGAGGATCAGACACCCAACATATTATCGATCGATAACTATTTCGATAGAGATGATAGAATTATATTAAAAAATAACAGGCTTTTGAAACCAAGCGATTTGACTCAAGTCGCCCCACAAAAACTTGTCGAGGAAAAGAAAAAAGCTAAAGAAATAGCCCAGAATATGGGAAGAAGAAAAAAAAAATCATTCACTCCAGAAGAAAATGAATCTCATAAAAGAGAAATACAAACTTTGAAGAAATACAGAGAAACGATTGATGATGTATTAGCTTCTTACAAATACAAAACAGGGAAAGGAATGGGTTCAAGGGGTGCATTTTTGGGTGACATGCTTTCACGTTTACAGTTGCTTGGTGGATCTATTTCAGCCGGCAACAACAGCAAAAATGTTCAAAATGAATTCACAAAAATATTGCATACATTGAACAGACTGGGAATCCTGAAAACCGGTGAGTTGAATAAAATAATGATGAAATATCTAATGTAAAAGTATATGACAGAAATTTCATTACGATTCAACAGTAAAAACAGAGACAAAATTGGTGTCAGCAAGAGTCATGATTTTGAAAAAAGATTCAATTCACCTCTTAAATTAACGAATGATTTAAAATATGAAATGGCTGTGAATGTCATCAATATGACATACAGTTGGTACAATATCAGAGATATTTTTGGGAATAATCAAATGAAATACAGCTATGACAAAGGTGTAAACTGGGAAACAATAACATTCGTTAACGGGATGTATTCATACGACGATATCAATAGTTACATTCATGAGTATATGAGAAAAAATAGCCATGTACTGAATCCATCTGAAACAGACAAATCAAAATTCAAGTATGGTATTAACATGTATTTCGTTTTGTCAACATATCGCATTTTGATTGAACTCAATGAAAATTATCGTGTGGATCTGAGGAATCTTGATTTCAGAAAACTTATCGGTTTCGATTCAAAATTAGTTCCAGCCACAGAATATGGAACAAATCTACCTGATATTACAAGAGGAGTAGATGAAATTTATATCAATTGTGATTTGGTGACAGATAGCATTGTTGATGGAAATAGCACAAATACAATCGCTGTTATTCCTGTCACAGATCTCGTTAGAAGTTTACCTTTCACTTACAAACCTCGTTTTCTTTCATGGAATCCAGTCTCAACACATAATATCAGCTCAATACGCTTTTATGTCACAGACTCTTCTAGAGCTCCAGTCGATTTAAATGGGATAGATTGGTATATTGAGTTGTTCTTGAGAAGTGTGGAATTATAAAACCTAATAGTATATGAAACGGTTTGAGTTTAAAAAATATGAACAACATGGTGAAGGTATTGTGACTGATATGATCAAAACAGCTGGAAAAAAAGCAGCAACAACAATTGGTGAACATGCTGGCAAAAAAGCTGGTGACAAAATCATAGAACTTTTGAAAAAGAGAAAAAGTGGAACTGAGAGTGTGAGCCAGACTGGTGGTTTAATCAAAAGAAAGAGAGGTCGACCACGTAAAATAAAATAACTTTTATCTAACACAATAATATATGTCAAACTATCGTGACTCAAAATATATCGAAAGATATGAAGATGTAGTGTTCGAACTAGAGACAGCACTTAATACTGTAGTAGCAAACAATGCTCATCAGAGTAAAACAGGCTACCGATTCGTTGTTGATAACAGTGGAGAGACTACACCATTTGATTGGTATAATGCCCGTTTTAATGTCGATTTCATTGTAAAGAAGCTTGCAGATGGAGGCCACATTGCTGCTGCAGATCGAAATGGTATTGTTAATTCAGTTCACGCTCTTATTAACACAATTAATGTAAAAATGAATGGTCTTGATGTTTATGAGTGCAGAGATGCCAACCAAGCCACAAATATTAAGTCATTGCTTGAGTATTCACAGGGTTATGCTGTAAGTCAGGGAACCAATGAGTTCTTCTATCTTGACACAAATAGGAATGCTGATGATAGAGCGGCTGAGGCTACTTATAACAAAGGTTTCGCAGCTCGCAAAGCACTGTTGAATGGTGCAGCCGGTAAAGTAAATGCAGAGATAGCATTGAACAGATACGGTTTTTTAAGAGCTTTTGGGATGAACTCATGCCTAACTCAAAAGTAGAGGTGAAATTGACACTTGAGAGTGATGCCAATTTGATTTGGCAAGCTGCTGATGATTGCCGTGTGGTACTAACTAAATTCCAGCTAATAGTTCCTCGCATTGTTTTAATTCTGCGGGAAAGTCCTTATACATGAGCAAGTATCTTGACAACAGAAAGTGGACTTACATGAGAGAACTGATTGAGAGAGGCAATTCAACAAGACAGCAGACAGCCAATTTCCGTATTTCCACAGGAATAAACAAACCCAGGCATGTCTTTGTATTCATCATCAATGATGCAAGTGATGCATCTCAGACAGCCAATAAATTCTTATACAACACATTCTCAGTTGCAAATAACCGAACTTTGACTGATTGTTATCTTGAAGTTGGCAACGGAAATGATTATCCAGAGCTTCGTTATAAACCATCAACAGAACCAACAAGAGTATTTAGAGATGTTTTGAAATATGTTCAAGCTGTAAACGATTTTAGTGAAAGTACCCTTCTCAACAGGGGCAATTTCGGTACAATATTCCCTTTTGTTTATTTCGATCTGACAAAACAGAAACAGGATATTAAAGATGGAATGACAAAACTGACTTTCAAATACACTTTGAGTGCTGCAACAAATGCTGATTACAGTGTGTATGCACTGGTCCTATATGAGCAGGATATTGAGATGAGAAAGACTGATGGAAAATTAATTCTGAGATCAATGTAAATGAAATAATTAAATAAAATAAATAATTAAATAAATTAAATAAATAAATTAAATAAATTAAATTAAATGATTGTTTGTATTAAATACAATTTAGTATAAACATATATTATATGACTACTTATCATCCTCATGGAGTAAGACTTTCAAACAGTCAGAAGCAAAGGCTTGCAAAAGCTATACAAACAAATTCACCGGTAACATTGAGACTCGCACATGGAGATCTCACTGGAGGTGATCAAATGATGTTGACAAAAACACAGATAAAAAAATTAGCCAAATCACAGAGAAATGGAACAGGTGCTGATGTAAAGATATCCAAAGCACAGATCAGAAAATCAGTCCAAGAAGGAGGTTCTCTTTGGTCCAGTCTTTTTTCACTTGGAACAAGACTATTGCCTTATGCAGGTAAAGCAGTAGCTAAAGCGGCTCCAGCATTGGCTACAGGTGCTCTTTCTTCATTAGCAAGTCTCGGCATTGATAAACTATTTGGAAAGAAACAAAAAGGAGGATTTCTTATTCCTAATGCCAATTTATCCCAATTATTGAATGTAGGAAATTTATTGAATACGAGACAGATGGCTGATGTTATCCAAAAAATGCAGTATGGTGGAGACGTTGTTATAAAACCAACAAAAGCGCAGACTGGAAAGGGTATTGGAACAATACTCGCCAGCATTGGAATTCCTTTGGCTATAGAAGCAATCAGAAAATTAACTGGAAAAGGTTTGCATGTTGAAAGCAGCCGTCCAAGACGGTCAATACCTGTTCATGTTCCAGATGACATTGTACCCAGAAAGAAAGGTGGGAAACATGCTATGATTCCATGGCAATCCCCTCCTGTTTTTGGTACATGGGATAACCCAATAGGCATGGGAATGAAAAAAAAAAGAAAAACCAAAGGAAAAGGACTTCTACTGGGCAAAAACAGTCCATTCAATTCAATCCCCATACTAGGAACCATTTTGTAAATAAACCCTTATCCAACTTTGATTTAATCAATTGGGTTAAACAACTTGGAATAAAACATTTTAGAGGAGTATTTTCAAGAGACAATATGCCGAGACAAATAAAAAAGAATGAATGTGGGATAGTCAATCTTGATTCCAAAATTGGACCTGGTACTCACTGGGTTTGTTATAGGAATTTCAAAAATGATAAATACTGTGAATACTTCGACTCTTTCGGTTTAATGATGCCAACAGAAGTTCAAATGTATATGGCTGCAAGCGGTAAACAACTTGAATACTCTGGTGATGAGATACAAGAAAGGGAATCAGTATTATGTGGATATTGGTGTTTGTACTATCTTCTTGAGAGACAAAAAGGCAGATCCATTCTTAATACAATACATAATGCTGAATTTGATCCAACAGACACAAGAGTCAATCACAGATTCATCATAGACTACTTCAAAAATATCTAACTTAATGGTATAATGGTAAAATCATATTGTGTGAAACAGAAGAAGCAGACTGAGTGTGTACCAGGAAGTGAAAGATATCAAAAGACAAAAAATGGTCGAACTGTGATGAAATGTACTTGTGCTGAATGTGGAATCACAAAGACTAAATTTGTCAGAAATCGGGGAAACTGAATAGCCCGTCTGAAGGGGCGGGCATACTAGATTCGGCTGCAGATATGGCACTAACAGGATTTTTGGAACATGGAGTCCCTTATTTAGCGAAGAAGGGTGTTGAAATGGGTAGATATTATGCATCAGAAGCAATGAGAAATCCAAAGCTGCAAAAGAAATTAATTGACAAAGGACTTTCCCTCGCAAAGCCTGCAATCACAAAGGTTGGGTCAGAAGCTTTGAAACAACTCTCAACAAAAGTGAGACCAAATATTCGTTACAAAACAGATATCAAAGGATTAGATTATGGCGGTGCTATTGACATTCATAAGGTTATTGGCAAGCTTCCTAAACCGAAAAGTGGTTGGACACCAAGTAAATATAAATATATGGGACCATACAATCCATTGCATGAGCAGTTGGAATATGATCCAAATACTGGCGAGGTCTTGAAATGGAATGTACAACCTTACAATAAAGTAGATGAAATAGCAGCTTATCATGATATTTGTTATGATATGGGAAAAAATAAAGGTGATTGTGATAGAACAATGGTCGAGTCACTAGATCAAATACCATATGGTGAGATGCCAAAATGGGGTCAAACAGCTAGATTCTTAATCGACAAAAAACAGAAACTTGGTCTCGGTGTTTCAAAAAACGGAAAAAGCCGTCGAGTGAAGAAAACTGGCAAGAAAAACTAGCTGATGAATTACATGCACCCATAAAACGAAATTTCACTCGGCGGCGTGTGATTGTAAATAAAATTGATGAAATATGGGCAAGTGATCTAGTTGAAATGCAACAGTTCAGTAAATGGAATAAAGGTTATCGATATCTTCTTATGGTTATTGATGTCTTCAGCAAATATGGTTGGATTGTCCCATTGAAGGATAAGAAAGGTGAATCTGTCACTGAAGCATTCAAATTAATATTCAAGGAAGGTAGAAAACCACAGTATTTATGGGTCGACAAGGGAAAAGAGTTTTACAACAAACACTTGAAGGACTTGCTAGAGAAACATAGTGTACAGATGTACTCAACTGAGAATGAAGAGAAATCATCAGTAGTTGAAAGATGGAATCGAACAATGAAGTCCAAAATGTGGAAGCAGTTCACTGTTCAAGGTAATACACAGTATTTAGACATGTTACCAAAATTAGTGAAACAGTATAATAATACCAAACATTCAAGCACAAAGATGACACCCGTTGAAGCATCTGATAAGAGGAATGAAGGAACTGTTTACTTCAATTTGTATGGTGATATGAAAACATTAAAACAGAAACCGAAATTTAAAATAGGTGACAAGGTCCGAATATCCAAGTATAAACGGAATGTGTTCGACAAGGGCTATACACCAAATTGGACTGAAGAAGTATTTACAGTTGATAAGATCCAATACACTAATCCAGTCACTTACAAACTAAAAGATCTCAACGATGAAGAAATACAAGGGAGTTTTTATGAAGCTGAATTATTGAAAGCCAGACAGGATGTATTCCGTATTGATAAAGTCATTCGCAGAGATTACAAGAAGAAACAAGCTTTAGTGAAGTGGAAGGGTTACAGTGACGAATTTAACAGTTGGATCCCGTTCAAGGATTTAAAAGACATATTATAAAGAGAAAATTATCTAACATATATGTGAGTAGACCCTACAGTATATCTGTTATTTGCTATTATGTAGCCAAGAATATTATTATTCCTGACTATATTTAAACACAGGTCGAAAATGAATTAAAAAATAAATTAATATAATATAATATACAAATGCAAAAATATTCCTACGATAATAAAGAATTAGATGTATCAATAGATTGCTATCTTGATGATAAAAATAAAATATGGTTCAGAGGAAGAGACATTGCTAAAATTCTTGACTATAAAAATCCACAAAGAGCAATCAGAGATTATGTTGTATCGGATGATAAAATCTTAAGAGACCACAAAATCAGCATAAATTCACGAGGGACAAAAATGGTCCCTCGTGCTGAGGCCACTGATTCACGGGGGACAAAAATGGTCCCTCGTGCTGAGACCCCCGAAAAAACTTTCAAATGTTTTTTTATAAATGAATCTGGACTTTATTCACTAATACTGTCCTCTAAAAAACAGGAAGCAGTAAAATTCAAACATTGGGTTACATCGAAAGTATTACCATCAATCAGGAAACAGGGATATTACAAACAGTTCAATGATAGAAGTAATAACATGCTGATGATTGAAAGTGAAAATGATCTGCACTGCAAGATTGTATCATTCATCAGAAAAAAATATGAAGATGCTTTAATGATTGTCGGTCTAGGTGAAAATCAAATAAGCTCAAATATGAGAATCAGAAGTTATAACAAAGGATATATGGCTGGTCAGTGTGATTTAATGCTGTTGAATCCCACTAGAAAATACAATGCTCTATGTCTTGAATTCAAAAGTCCAACTGGTGTGTATCAAGTGTCAGATAAACAAAAAAGTATGAAGCAAATGTATGAGAAAAACAAATGCAAATACCTCATGAGCAATAGTTTTGAAGACTTGATTCATGAAATAACTAAACACTTAGAAGAAAGCAAATTATACTTATCAAGAAGGAAAGATTTAAAAGAAAATTAAATTGGTTTTAAAAATAAAATATATAGATTATATATGGAGAATCAAAATGTCAAGAGAGGTCGGGGAAGGCCTAGAGTTCTCAGTGATGAGGAAAGAAAAAAACACAAGACTACCTATATGCTAAATAAAGAATGGTACTGTAACATATGTAACACAGGACGTAACTACACAATGGCAGGAAAATCTTGTCATATTAAAACAAAAAAACATCAAAAAAATATTATTCAATAATTACAATTCAAAAGGATCCAGTAATTGGATCAATTGAATTCTCAACCCTACTTAAACGCACATTGAAACTGGCTTAAACAAAAAAATATATAGTTATAATATAGATGGAAAAAATTATCGAAACTAGTAGTAATATGAACAAGAGTGATCTAAAAAAATTAAGCAAAAATCAACTCATCAATTTGCTGTTGAAGCAGCAGAAGAAACCAAAAATAATAGTGGTAGATGATACCAAACCTCATAACAATATAATTCCTCCACCAATGGAATTCAGGGACAAACCTCGTAAGAGTGTCAAGCAGATGGTTCAAGATTATGAAAACAACATAATTCCTCCGCCAATAGAGTTCAGAGACAGACCTGTGCCAGTACAAAGAACCAAAAAGGTGGTTCAAAAACCAACTCCTGTACCCAGGACTAAGATAGAGCAAACAGAGAAAGCTCTGAAGGGCTTCACAAAGTCTTTTGAAATCAGTATAAAAAATAACAAAGACCCGCTTGCGCAACTGCAAAACACAAGAAAGGCTGTTGCATATAATATTATAAAATTGTTGAATGAAATGAAAGGACTGAAATTCGTTGAAACGCTTAAGGTAATATTTGCAAAAATGACTGACGGAGAAATAGAATACAAAACCGCATATTTCAACAGTGTAGCTCAAACAATTGTGAATAATCTGGAAGTAACTGAATCACTACAGTTGTCAAAAGACCAAATAATGAATAAGATTGCAGTTTGGGTATCTGAAGGTTCAGGTTGGACTGTTGATTCAGTTGATAGTCATTATCTTAATGTTGTGAAATATGCGCCAATGAAGGGCTCCTCATACATTAAACTACCGAATGAACTCAGAAACAGTGCAAAGGGTTTAATTAACTTGAAAAATGAGGATAATGAATGCTTCCGATGGTGTCACATCAGACACCTGAACCCACAAGAGAAATACCCACAGAGGATTAAAAAAGTTGACAAAAAATACATTGAAAAATTGGATTATACAGGGATTGAATTCCCAGTTGCAACCAAGCATTACAACAAGATTGAAAAACAAAATGAGATAAACATCAATGTTTTTGGTTATGAGAATAGACAGCCATATCCAATTTTTGTTTCAAAAGAGAAATATACAGACTGCTTGAATCTGCTTCTAATAACTGAAAATGAAAACAAGCATTATGTGCTGATCAAAGATTTCAATAAGTTTATGTACAATCAAACAAAGCACAAAGAAAGAAAACATTTTTGTATGCACTGTCTTCAATGCTTCAGCTCTGAAAGGGTGTTGAATAATCACAAGGACAACTGCATGCAAGTAAATGGCACACAGGCAATAAAAATGCCAAACAAAGATAGCAACATACTGAAATTCAACAACTTTCATAAACAACAGCAGGTACCATTTGTTATATATGCTGACTTTGAGGCCATCACTGAGAAAATACATGGTTGTCAACCCAACAGTGATAAATCATATACTAAAGCCTATCAGAAGCATACTGACTGTGGCTACGGCTATAAAGTTGTTTGTTGCTATGACGATAAATACAGCAAACCAGCAGCAATATACAGGGGTGAAAAGGCTGTGTATAAATTTATGGAAGCTATGCTTGAGGAGGTCAAATATTGCAAGAATGTTGTGAAAAAAAATTTTAACAAACCATTGAAAATGACTAAAGATGATGAAGAGAAATTCCGAAAAGCCAAAGTTTGTCACATCTGTGATAAGAAATACACTGACAAAGATATCCGAGTCCGAGATCATTGTCATATCACTGGTAAATACAGAGGTTCTGCTCACCAAGATTGTAATCTGAAACTCAGAGTGAACCTAGAAGAAATAAAAATACCAGTCATATTTCACAATCTAAGAGGCTATGATAGTCATTTTATTATGCAGGAGATTGGAGCTATTGTTAAGAAGCACACTTACAAAAACAAGAAAGGTGAAAACTGTCAAATGAATATAAATGCTATCCCAAATAACATGGAGAAGTATATGGCTTTCATGCTTGGTAACCACTTGACCTTCATTGATAGTTTCCAGTTCATGAGCTCCAGTTTGGAAAAACTTGTAGGCAATCTACCTAGAGAAGCCTTAAAATACACCTCACAAGAGTTTAAGGGAAAGGATCTTAATCTGATGGCACAGAAAGGTGTTTATCCTTACGACTACATGGACAGTTTCGATCAATTCAATCAGAAGCTTCCATCAAAAAATGAATTCTATAGCATACTGAGTGATGAGCATATATCAGATGAAGACTATACACATGCTCAGACAGTGTGGGAAACATTCTCTTTGAAAAACATGGGTGATTATCATGACCTGTACCTTAAAACAGATGTACTCCTACTGGCTGATGTATTTGAAAACTTCAGAAAAACATGCCTTGAGTACTATAAACTGGACCCGTGTCACTATTTCACATCTCCCGGTTTATCTTGGGACGCCATGCTAAAAATGACTGACATAAAATTAGAATTGATGACAGACATTGATATGTTCCAGTTCATTGAAAAGGGTATGCGTGGAGGAATCAGCTATATAGCCAACCGTTACGGTAAAGCAAATAATAAATACATGAAAGAGTATAATGAGAAGGCGCCCTCTAAGTATATCATGTATCTTGATGCTAACAATCTTTACGGTTGGGCTATGAGTCAATATTTACCAACCGGTGGTTTCAAATGGTTGACACAAAAACAGATCAATAATTTAGACCTGTCTGTCTATAAAGAAGATAGTGCAAATGGTCTGATACTTGAAGTTGACCTCAGATACCCCCAAGAGTTACATGATCTACATAATGACTACCCACTTGGGCCGGAAAGGATTAAAGTGACTGGGGACATGCTATCAGATTATTGTAAAAACATAGCGAAGAAATATAAAATATCAACTGGTCTGGTACATAAACTGATACCAACATTAAGCAACAAAGAAAAATACGTGCTCCATTACAGGAACCTCCAATTATATACTGATCTCGGTTTGAAAATAACTAAAATCCATCGAGTGTTAGAATTCAATCAGTCCGCGTGGCTTAGGCAATATATTGATTTCAATACTGAAAAACGTAAGAATGCTAAAAATGCTTTTGAGAAAGACTTTTTCAAGCTGATGAATAACAGTGTATTTGGCAAAACGATGGAAAACCTAAGAAAGCGAGTAGACGTCAGATTGGTGACTGATGAGGAGAAGCTATTGAAATTAGCCAGTAAACCGACATATGTTAGCAGTAAAATCTTCGATCAAAATCTAGTAGCTGTTCATAAGATAAAAGAAACACTCACCCTGAACAGGCCTGCATATGTGGGTATGTGTATTCTAGACCTTAGCAAGACACTGATGTACGATTTCCATTACAACTACATCAAAGAGAAATATGGAGATGAAGCAAAATTATTATTCACAGACACAGACTCACTGACATATGAAATTGGAACCCATGACATCTATAGAAATTTCTGGAAGGATAAAAATAAATTTGACAACAGTGAATATCCTGAAAGCTCGCCATTCTCCGATAAGACCAATAAAAAAGTTATTGGCAAATTCAAAGATGAGGCAGCAGGAGTACCCGTTTGCGAATTCATCGGTTTACGATCGAAGATGTATAGCTATATTAAAGATGATCAGAAAGGAGGGAAGACAGCAAAAGGTATTAGTAAGAATATTATTAAGAATAACATCAGACATGAAAATTATAAAGAGACACTATTTGATAATAAACAGATGCATCATAGAATGAAAACAATTAGAAGTCAGAACCATCAACTTGGAAGTTATGAGATAAATAAAGTATCACTCAGCTGCTTTGACGACAAGCGTTATATTCATGATAATGGCGTGACAAGCTTTGCTTATGGACATTTTAAAATCTAGCTGTTGACGTCACGCCATATGATTTTTGTGAGTTTTAAAATACTGCCCTCTTTGGGGGGTTTCCCTTTCGAATGAGTCATCAAACTACGTCAGATTTTTCGCTTTTTACACATGCGTATTATTTTTTATCTTTGTAAATTTCATTTATGTACCACAAGCATAAAAATGAAAATACAAACGAAAATATAAGGGTTGTTTCACACAGATAAAGAGTGGCTTGTATGCAGAGTATACTAACGATTGGAAAAAGCGGGGGCCTTTCGTTAGCGAAATGTATACAAGCCACCCCATGGAATAATGAAAAACCCCCGCCGTTATTCCATGGGTTGAAAAATAAAAAAAATGAAAAATAAAAAAATGAAAAATAAAAAATGAAAAATAAATAATCACCCTTAGATGGTGTCGGATTGTTGGGTAGAGCTATAGTGAAGCTTCGGCTTCTCAGAAGTGCC
The DNA here is from genome assembly GCA_016490735.1 of Pachyseris speciosa. NCBI lineage: Eukaryota > Metazoa > Cnidaria > Anthozoa > Scleractinia > Pachyseridae > Pachyseris > Pachyseris speciosa. Next base: position 14,443 of record JAEMWC010000189.1, read on the forward strand.
GGTTCAATCTCAAGCCGGAGGGTGAAAAAAACAAATAAACAAATAATTGGCCCCAAGAGGGTCTGATAGGGCCAGAGCGGAGTGGAGGTGGGAAAGACATAAATGATAGTGCTCTGGTGGTGTGGAGGTGGGAATTCAAAAAAACAAAACAAAAAAACCTCTCATGAGGGACGGGTGGTGATTCAAATTCCAAATTAAGTCCCTCATGAGAGGTTCTGGTGGCCACCAGTTTTGCTATTTTTTTTCTGCAGCTATAGGCGATGACTCATTCCCTGTTTTCCGAGAATGTCACGCTTGGTGATTTTTCCGAGAATGTCACGCATTTTATGAAGTGTGCTGACCTTGGTTCCATCAGATTGAGCAACTATAGATTCCATCAAATTAAATAACTATATATTCCATCAAATTAAATAACTATATATTCCATCAAATTAAATAACTATATATTCCATCAAATTAAATAACTATATATTTCATCAGATTGAACAACTATATATTCCATTTCCAGAATACGAGATCAGAAGGCAGTAGTAGTTTGGGGAAAACGAGATAAAATGATTTCGTACCCCCAAACACTATACTACTGCCGGTGAATAACATATATGTATTTAGTCTTTGCTGGATGCATTTTCATCTTATTTTCCTTCGCCCACTTCGATGCTGCATCAATGTCAGGTCTAATTTTCTCCTCGAAGTCAACTAAAGTAGGTGCAGATGCGTAAAGGGTTGAGTCATCAGCATAAATGCCAATGTTGTTCTTCAATACTAAAGGCAGATTGTTTATGAAGAGCGGAAAAAGGGCAGGACCGAGAATACTTCCCTGCGGTACACCAGATTGAATACCAAGCGGTTCAGAGAGTTTACCATCAACACATACCATCTGTTAATTGTCCGCTGAGCTAACTTTCGAACGATTTGTTGAGGGGTAGCTGTTCAAGCCATAAATCTGAAGTTTCTTCAGCAGGAGTTTATGGTCTACAACATCGAAAGCTTTGCGTAAATCAATCATAACAACACCTGCAAAAAGGCCTTTATCCACTGCCTCCAGCCATTCATCTGTAATTTTTACAAGGATGGTTTTGCAGGAGTGGTTAGCTCTAAAACCCGATTGACATTTGTACAGTAGATTGTGGGTTGTGAGAAAAGCAATGAAGTGACTGCAAACATGTTTCTCGAGAATCTTCGAAAGGACGGGGAGGACCAATATAGGTCTGTAATTGTCAACGTTGTTTTTACTCCCCTGTTTGTAAATTGGAGTGACATGAGCCAGTTTGAACTGAGCTTGGCAGATACTGTTAATTATGCTGCAGTTTATTACTTTTGCTAGACTTGGAGGAATTGCAGGAGCAATTAATTTTAACAACAAGGAGCTGATTCCATCATAAGAAACTTACACAAGAAATTTACATAATACAAGAAAAAATAGATGGTTAATTGCAGAAACAAAAATGTGGACCTTGTCCCGCCATGCTTGGCTGCTCTCATTTTACTCCAAATTGAAGTTTAATATTCTAGATATAATAAAGGTTTTGGTATAATTTCCTTGAAAAAATATTTTTGTGAATTGCAATGACAGATAGAACAAGTTTTCAATAAACAGGTTATCTGAGACAGAAGATCAAGTATGTGCGCTACGATTGGTTGTATCAAGTACATTATACAGTACCGCCTGAAAGTATTGACCCATTGGGACAAGGCGATACCTCATGTATGCTGCGGGTAGTGGCCGTGCGTCCACCGCGGTATTAAAAATTGTTCCCGTGGGAAAACCGAGGTACAATTTTGCCATGGGAATACCGCAGGAGAAAAGATGAGGTAATGCCGTGGGGAAAGAACAATGATGATTAATTCCAGGTGTCAAAAAAGCGGAAGGACTGTAAGGTGCGAAGATTCATGGACATAAAAATAATGCCTGCGCAATTTGCGTGTGGACTCGTAATTTTTGAACCGGCTTCTATATAATGTAAAATCGAAGTCTTTGAAACGCTAAGGGCTTACCCTGGTTAAACGCCTGCCTTGGTTAAATGCCATATTTCACATGTGAAGTACGGCATTTGTCCGAATTCTTGTTTGTCACGCAAGTATCACGCAAATAAAAAATAAAAACGCTTATCTTTCAATAAATTAAGTCAAGAAACTGAGATAGTGTAGAAGAGTAATAAATAAACAACGTATCAAAGTTTCAGCATTGTGCGATATTCCAAACTAGAGTTATTCGGTAAAGGGTACTACTCAAAATTATAGTTTTTAGTATGGAGATGCCATGCTGGCACCGTGTTCCTGTGAGGAACCCCAACATGGCGGTCGGAAATCCATTGGAAACATCTAGAGCTCATTTTTTCTCTCGCAAAAGATTTTTTCTCTCTGCTAAACTTCAAAACATTCGCATAGACACTTCTCTTAACATATTGGTTATTCAGAACTCGAAAACACAACGTAAATCGATATTTCCGCGTACGTGATATGTTTCTCAGACGCAACCACGATGTCAGGCATTGTAAAAAAATCTAAATTCAAACTGTTTTATTTTCAAAACAAAGCACGCTACCGAGCTGAAAACATGCAAGCAGATATATCTTTAAAATGTCTTGAACCCGATGAGGTAAAACCTCAAAATTTTTAATTTCAGTTTTTTCTGACGACGCGTGCTGATTTTATTTGGATCGGCTGAGGTGTTCTTCACGGCTGGCCTTTTCTTCCCTTCTAAACTTAATATTCGGACAACTTGGGAAATTTTAAAATTTCGTCTATAGAATAACAAAATTCTTAACTTGACATACTCTGATGCTCGAACCATCTTTGCTCTGGAGCTCATGTTGTGTTGTCGTCACATGCCGTGCTAGAATTTGCATAAAACGCCGCTACGCACCATTTGGATTTGTTCTTTGAAATCTCGGCCTGCCTTACTTAGAATTTCTTGGTAATTTGTTTGCTTCCCTTAATATCTTAGTTCTAAATAACTTCGAGTCAATTTAACAACGTTTTGGATCTGTGATAAGCTTAATTCAAAATTCCTGTCTGGTTGCTGGACATTGAGACATAACATGTAAATTGATATTCGTGCTCTGAGCAGCATAACATGTAAATTTCATTTTCGTGCTCTGAGCGTCACAAAACATGCCAAAATATTCTTTCCTTTCTTTCTTTCTTTCCATCAAGATGCCAACAGATCTGTTTACAGGTCACATTCCACAGGTCAGCACACACTGTAAATGAATAAAACTTTGAAGCCGAACTCCACGCGAGCGCGCCAAGCATAAATGCGCTTCGAAGATTTGATTCAAAATAGTCGCTACAATCACTAATATCAAAATAATTTACAATCAAAATATTTCCCCCAAAATTTTTATTTATGGTCGGATTCTAACAACAGAATCATTTCTGCCCATGTATCAAAAAAGCTGATAGATCTATGTGTAGCGACCATGACTGTCCTTCCTGTTCAAGATTTCCTGCCGAAACTTTTAGGTGCTACTTTGTAACTTGAAACACAAAGGAAACAAAAGCCTATTCAAACTTGACCGCGGTATTTTATTACCTCGGTTTTACCTTGGTAAACTTTCCCGCGGCAACTTTGGAGCCTGACCGAAAAGTTCCCTCGGCAAAAAAGCGGCCTACCACGGGAAAGTCGCGAGGAGGTCACGTGGCAAAGATGCGGAAAAGGGGTCAATACTTTCAGGTGGTACTGTATCTGAACATACGCATGCACCCGACATGTACATCACACACATGCATTGTGGAATTATAATGCATGCAGGCTACGTCACAAGTGTGTGCGCATGCAAGTCTCTGGACATCTTATAAAGAAAATAAAGTAAACACAATGAAATATATAAGATTCAATCCATATTGGATATTAATTTGAACATTAAAAAGGTAAATTTGGGGGTTGAAGTGTTGTCAAACTTCATCAATTGACTTACGGTATGAAAGCATGCATAGAACTCTGGAACCTTTTATAAAAGAAATAAAAAATGTGTTCCTCATGCATTGTTGAATAATAATTATATGCACCTGAGAATTTTTAAGAACACTTGAGAAGTGCAAGAAGCACTCTATTCACTTCTCTCGTGTTCTTAAGAATTCCTGCATGGCTATATAACTCAACAATGCACTTGGCCTGTTTTTTTCTTTACAGTAAGATATACCTGTATTAACACCACTTTTCAAGGTCATTGAAAGCCAAAAGAAAGATAGGTCACCTCTTGCCAATTTTAATTACTATTACACAAGTTTGTCATAAAATATTGTTTTATTTTCTGATTTCCAAACCAGCATTTCTGATGACAAGCTTGTAATAGATGTAAGTAGAAACAGGCAGAGCAGCTTTATTTATGTTGTGGTTCAATTTTATCCTTGGCATAACTTTTTTTCTGCCTTTGCTTTTTTGCTATGGTAATGTTGGTAATATATGGTAATGTATGATAATTAGTTTAAAACAAAGGGAGAAAAACTTTAAACCAATTACAGATGATATGCTAACGAACTGCATGCAGGGCCAATAATATTTTATCAAGGAATAAAATGCGCACTGTATCATCTTTGCAGACGTATATCATTGCAGGTGGGCCATGCACATGAAATGAGGATTGAAAATTAACTAAATAATTTTTTGACCAGTGAGTGGTAAAACTACAGGCCAGAACAAGAATGCAAACCAAAGGAAGAAAAAGACTGCTTCAACTTTGTTAATGAATTCTTAGTTCAAATTTTGTCAGACTTTTGACATGGTATTTTTGGGTACAGTCCGACCTTGATTTTCCAGACTTCTCAGTTATCTGGATTATTTTTTTATGGTCCAAAAGTGATGCGCCCAGAGGGGAAAAATTTGAAAGAAGCAACATTCCTTGCCTTTTTGCTATGTCACATTAAAAAATTAAATGCTTCTGTGGATTTTGAAATATCACTTTCGTTGAAAAAAAGACACCCCCAAAAACCTGTCTAACTGTATAAAATTATTGGAACTTTATTCTGAATAGCTCAAGGATGAGTATTTGTACTCTAAATCTGTGGGTATGTCACGAGCACACTGCACAAAACACATGGCCGCCAATGAACAGGGGCACCCAACGAGCCAAATCAACCAAAAGCTGTAGAAAGGCATTTTTAACTACCTTATGGTGTTTGAAGTCTGTTTAAAGTGATGTTTTCGTAAGCTAGAAGAAGTTCATCTGTTCGGATTCCCTAGCTGAAATTTTAATCGCCCGAAAATGTTAGGGAACAAAATCTTCCTTTGAGAAAATGGAAGCTGAAATGAAGTTTCCACGAACTTTCTAGGGAACTATTTTCTTTCCGAAAACTCTAGCCGACGTTTTTTACTGCCAAAAATAGCAATTACGACCTTTCCGAAAACCTCGGGGGCTATGATTTCCCAATTGCGAATCTTTTAGGCCACGTTTTACTTACGAAAATCCGAATGCACACTTAAATCGACGCCGAAAGCCCAAGGCGAATTACCCTCCACCGAACAGATAGATATCTACCGAAACTTGTCGTCTGGTGCCCCTGAATGAACTAACCTTCATCGGAAATCTTGCTTTATTGTGTTGAAGCGAAGGTGCGATGACGTTTTCATTGAAATTCATCAAGATAACCAAACGCATGTAAAACTAAAACAGCTGGAGCGAGTACAGAGTGAAATCAAGTTTTAGGCCTGTAATTTGCGATGCGAGGCGGCTGAACTGTAAGCGCAGGATGACAGCAAATGCACAAGCTATATTAACCAGCGAAGATAACCGGAACACCAAACTAAGCTAACATTACATTTGTGTTACCCACCTTTTCTCTGCAGATAAACGGGGCAACTGTAAACGGTCCAATCTTTGGCTGTCTTCTTCTCAGCTGAGCTAGCTGAGCACATGGGCTTCGCGAATGAATGGCATTCCCTAAAAATCCAGAATCCAGGATGTTGACCCCAGGACACCATTGCGAAGATTGCGTGACTGAGAGGGGGCGAGAAGGCAAAATATCAGTGAAATATGGGGATTCATCGATTTTGCGTTTAAAATGGCCCGTTTTGCAAAGAAAAAAAGGACACAAACAAACAAACAAACAACCATACAAAACAAAACAAAACACCAAAATAAAATGAAAAGCAGTGCAGTGGGGGATTCCGTTCACTAGTGAACTTACATACATACTTGTTAGTCTAGCCGATGGGGTTAAAAAAACCTCTACTAATTGGGGACACAATTAATAACCTACTAACTATTTTGTAATGAACTATTAAAAATAAAAACCCTGACAATATAATATAGTTAAAAATCTATCAACAATCAACTAATGGGATAAATTATAAAGAAGGATTAAGAATTACAAAGGATGCAATTAGAACAATTGTCGTCTTCTACCATTACACTTAAATCAAATTTACGGATACGATTTTTAAAACTAAATACTTGTTTAAGGTAATAAATTTTACATGCAATCAGAGTTAGTAGAGGAACTATGATGCAATCAAGGCAAATCTTGATCTTGATGAAAGAAAAAAATCGAGGTTGTAGTCGCGAAAATTGGGTGCTAAAGAATCTCATTAAAACAGGCTCTTCATTAAGATAAGTTGCTCATTAATTCTTTTTTTTCTTTATTATTTGGGAATTAGAATCCAAATTTCGGGGAGAACACTGGCGGATAGTGGGAAAATAATGTTTTTTAGTTACTTACTTTGAAAGTGGCGTTCAAATAATTCAACGTAATTAAAGATGTGACCACCCTCGTGGTTAGGAACCCAACTTAAACAGTTTCGAAAATAGATTTTAAGCCTGAAAAAAAAAATTACAAATTATGGTGTTAGATTCTGGAATTATGTGGCCTCGACAACCTCGACTCCATGCTCGATGTTTATTTACAAATCACCTGACAAATTATGGTGTTAGCATTTTCGTCTAATCTGGAATTATGTGGCCTCGATTCAATGCTCGATGTTTATTTACATCATTTCGTATTCTGGAATTATGTAGCCTGCGTCGCAGACGTTACAGACGTTAACTAACCCCGGTTAAGCCTGGTTTTCATATGTCGGGAAAATCCCAGACGGTCGGGGATTTCACTATTTCCCGACCGTCCCAGATTTATGCCGAGATAACGATCACCGCAGAAATCTGGGACGTATCGGCAAAATAGAAACCTTCCCGATTTTCCCGATTTGTCCCCGAACATCCCAGACGATCGGGGATGTCTACGATCTCCAGTTTTCATTAATCGGTATAATCTGGGACGGTCGGGAAACAGTGAAATCCCCGACCGTCTGGGATTTTCCCGATATATGAAAACCAGGCTTTAGTACCGTCTGCGAAGCAGCGCCAAATTCCTTGTTCTGTACCAGAATTTGAGTACGCGTTATGATTGCTCGTCAACAAAAGCCTTTTGTTGACGAGCCAATCATAACGCGTACTCAAATTCTGGTACAGAACAAGGAATTTGGCGCTGCTTCGCAGACGGTGCTAACCGGGGTTAGTTAACGTCTGCGACGCAGGCTAGAATTGTGTGACCTCGATTCCGTTCTGCTTGTAGCGTTTATTAATTTTTGCTTAACTTAGGTATCGCTTGTATGATCTAGTAAGAGCAATAAGTAATAATATATAATAACAAATAAATAAATAATTAAGGGTCGGTGTTGGGTCGGAGATGAGGGTCAGAGAGTGGAAAATTGGAAACAGTTTGGCAACGAGGCTAAACTCGTGAGAGAGACTGGAGCCGATATACTGACTTTACTGGAGTTGTTGGATTTTATAGGCCTAGTTGAACGGAGGTATTCGTACAATACATTAGTAAAAAGTTCCGTGTTCTCTTTCCTGGTAAGCTATACATCAAATTTATTGCTTATTTAAGCTTAACTTAGTTTTTTGTCCGACAGAAACACGCGGGCTTAGCTCACTGCACGAAGCGTAAGAAGATTCTGCAGTAAGAGATACCACAGGTGGCCCAAGCTCCCGCGGTGTGATGGGTGTCATGATCATCTTGCGTAATAACGGTCATGGCGAAATTATAAGAGTTTGTATGGGAATATTTACCATCGGTCTTAGAAAGCAAAAATACGGTCAAATTCTTAAAAAAATGGCCAACCTTACTTCCACGCTGTTTTGCTTGTTTTCTGTTTGCTTACTTTGCTGTCTTGAGGCCTTTTTCAGCGAATTATCTCTTGGCGAATTATCTCGAGGGTTTTCCACTCATAAGAGAAGAAGAAGGCATCACACTGAAATTAGGAACGCCTGATCCGAGAAGCGAAAAATCCTAGCTCAAAGTGGCCAGGCGGCCACAAATCCCACTCAATCAAAGCGCAGATCTTCTACTTTCATATCGTTTCGCTAGACAACTCAATCCTCCTCATGAACCCGACGCCAAGCGGCAGTTTACTTGCAATAATTACAGCTCACAAGATTGTAGAGACCCGAGTACACATTCACCTCGACACACGACCGTTGAAAACCCGCTTGGTAGCCCTGCCTTCTTTTCAAAATGAGCCTCGCCAGGGAACACACCGTCACTTTTTGTTTTCGAACCACGGGTCCTCTCAGGTCGAATCGACCAACGGGCCATTGTCTCGATCGCCAAAAAGTGACGGTGTGTTCCCTGGCGAGGCTCATTTTGAACAAAAAGTCAACGGTCGTGTGTCGAGGTGAATGTGTACTCGGGTCTCTACAATCTTGTGAGCTGTAATTATTGCAAGTAAACTGCCGCTTGGCGTCGGGTTCATGAGGAGGATTGAGTTGTCTAGCGAAACGATATGAAAGTAGAAGATCTGTGCTTTGATTTCGAGTGGGATTTGTGGCCGCCTGGCCACTTTGAGCTAGGATTTTTCGCTTCTCGGATCAGGCGTTCCTAATTTCAGTGTGATGCCTTCTTCTTCTCTTATGAGTGGAAAACCCACGAGATAATTCGCCAAGAGATAATTCGCTGAAAAAGGCCTCAAGACAGCAAAGTAAGCAAACAGACAACAAGCAAAAAAGCGTGGAAGTAAGGTTGGCTCTCTTTTTTAAGAATTTGACCGTATTTTTGCTTTCTAAGCCCGATGGTAAATATTCCCATACAAACTCTTATAATTTCGCCATGACCGTTATTACGCAAGATGATCATGACACATGACACCCATCACACCGCGGAGCTTGGGCCACCTGTGGAGATACATGTATAACAATGTGAACATCATTACGATGAATATCTGACGAACACCTAGAGGAGATGGTCACGTCAAATATTATGCAGGTTAAGTTGTATTTTGCCAATTAAAATTAATTGCATATTGTTTAGATGGGACGTATGGAAAAACAGGAATCAGGAATGACGGAATGCCAGAAAGACAACAAGGGAGACTTTTGACTGCGCAGGCGCGTAACTTTTTTTATGTTTTCTCAGTTTTCGACGATCACGCGGTTTTGTGTGCTGTTGAATTTGACAACCAAAACTTTAACGATAAGGCATTCTTAAAGAGGTCGCCAGCAAGCCAAATCAAACATATTACCACGAAAAGCAATTTACGGTGAAGACAAAAATTTGGGTGTGACATCAATTGTCGTAGTTTTGCGGTCGGTAAAGGTCTGTTCGTGTGGAGGTGTCGACGGTCAAGATGGCGATTTGTCTGCAACGAGTATTTGACGAGCCCAGTGTCGATGCATTTTTCTGCCGTCCAAGAGTCTGCTTCAGATCGTAGTTAATGTCAAGCTAAACAAGTGGGACTTTTGTGGTAAGTACAACCCATCTTTGGTTCCTTGAGTTTGTTTTTTTAGGTTTTTATTTGCTTCGTTTTCTGCCAAGGAAGAAATCGTGTTGCTATCATTCTCAATTCCATGGTGTTGTTCAACAAGATAATCTTACCGTTTTCGTTTACATCATTTCTTCATGAAAGTCGAATACAACACTGCAATTAACTAATCCTTCCATTTAATGGGTACAGCTGTCGTTTCATATCCATGATCTTTGTTGTCAGGCAAGATGAATGGTTTGATTAGTAAATTTAGTTTTTGTATTACCTCAAATAAAAGTTTGTCATCATACCCCCGAGACTTTTGTTTCCCTTCGTGATATGGGAATTCCCATTAACAGGTGATACTTCTGTTAGTGTACTACCTGTTAGCAAAATCTGGTGTAATTTCGTGGTGCACCCCCTATTCACCCTTGCCAGACAAAGCTTTGTTGATCGAATTTCATTTTCAAAATATTGGATTTATAGGTTCACGCTTTTACCCTGCCTAGATTTCGCAAATTATAATCTACTATCAATATTGAGTTATCACCAAGTTGCACTTACTCCAAATTTATTTTGTCTTAAATCTTAACTTTGTAGACCATTCCGTTAACTTATTTTGGCGTTTGTTGTCAGGACAGTCGTTCGCAAGTGAAATTAAATTGTGCTTCGAGATTTGATTGCGACTACATTTTTGTGTATTCCCGAATAACTAATTCGTGATACGGGGATCGGCCAGGAGGAGAGATTCTCTAATACCATATCAATACTTTGACCGAAACAAAAGAAATTTAAGTACTGCATTGATAGACCAAATTTTCGATCAAAGATGATTCTTGCGCGAGCAAGTTTGTTCCGCCTTTGATGGATGCTACTCGAATTCGTTTTCGTCAATTTGTCAATATGCCTTGGCCAAGCCCCCTTAATGTAGCTTTACGTCTGTTTGCTCATCCTTTTTCTTACTTTTCTCAGGTAATATTGAGTTTGATTGCAAATTAAGAGGGTAGAGAACGTAAAACTATTTCACACCAGGAGAATTCATAGGAGTAGTGATTTTAAGTGATAGGATGGCAGAAGAATTTCCAACATGACAGCTGATTATGCTACATTTTCACCAGTTCTTCTGTTTTTATGATAGCCTGTTTTTGTTTGCAACATCAACACAACCAGAAGAAGGCAATTTAGCAACTGGATCCTTCAACACATGTTAGGAATTAACTGAAAAAACACCAAAACATTTTACAAGTTTTTGTTTGGTGTTGCATCAACTCACTCAATTTTCATATTGAAACATCATTTTGAATCTTAAATTTGATTATTCAATACATACAAATGTGCTTTTCTTTTGTTTCACTTGCAGGGGAAGCAGAGGTGGAATAAATGTGTTACAATATTAGCTAAATGGACACCCTTCTGGCTAACACATGAATGAAAATTGTTGAATAAAAAGTAATCATATACATTTGTAGCCTCTCTTTTAACTGAATCATCACTATTTAGACTTGATCATCTCTACAAAGAATTGTTGATGTATTTACATTTGTTTTTATTAATGTGTTGTAATGTACTTTTATTAATATTTCAAAAACTAAAGAAAATAGTAGTTTCCTATGGTGAATGTTACTTACACAGATTATTGTGTCACTAGTAATTTCACTAGTTGTGGGTTTTTCCTCTCATGATATTTGTTGAAATGAATCCCTCTTTTATTGTTGATTTGCACAAGTGATGGTTTTATTATAACTCAACTTGTACACATTTTGGTCTTTCAAATAAAACTACTACATATCAGGCCTCTTACTTCAACAGTGTAAAACAAACCTCTACCATTAAAAAAACATTTTAGTGATAATCAAAACAGAACAGATGCAAAACAGCAACAATGCGTTTCTAGATTGGTTAGTAAAATTATTTTTACTATCATCAGAATGTTGGGAGGAGGTCATGCAAAACAAAATGAATCAAAAATATTTGCAGCAGCAAGAAATTCAAAAGACATTGTTAGCTCTGAGGGCCTTTTCACTTCTTGGGAGATTTCTCCTAAATAAACCAGAGGATCAGAGGGAAGTTGTGTTTCATAGCTTATGCAGAAAATTTTAATTATAATTCCATTCTTAGAACAAACAAAGCAAGCAGGTAAGGGCAGCTGTTTATTATGAAAATGAACATGAGGGTTCACTATTTATGAAGAAAAGTATAACGGTGAGTTTATTTTGCAACAGCAGCCAATTCAAAGCCCAACAGATCAACTGAGGAATTACCAAGAAATCTGAGCTCCTCAATGTACAAAGCTTCAGTTATTCCAATGGGCAAAATAACTCGAAAAATATAACCACTTTGGTTTATTTTGACTTGAAATGGTTTCCCTATACTCGAACGTTTTCCATGCACATCAGTCTACTCTTAATCCGAGCACAACTATGATCCAAGCAAAGCCTAAATTATAGTTTAAAAATGTTAAACAGCAAAAGCCCAGTAGCAGAAACTAGGGAATCTGTTGATCATAAGTCAAATGTAGCAGTTCATTAGTGCTTGTCTTTGCAGTGAGTTAATCTTAAAATTAACATTAAGAGCTTTCTGCTTTTATTTTAAAAGTATAAGGAGTTTTGTCCGGTACACTAGTAGACAATGGAAAACCCAATACACTAACCCAGCCTAATCATGAAATTTGATAAATGAGCTCCTTGATGTAAGCGTATATAACTTCAATTATTGAATATTTCAAATACATTTTAAAAATAACACTTCCGCTTATTTTCACTAGAAATGGTTTTCCTGCGCTTTGACCTTTTCTGTGTACATCACTGTCAAACTGAGTCTAAATTATACCGAAAAACTCACTGAATGTTTTACAGAAAGAGCCCGTGAAAGTACGTAGTTCAGTTTAATTTATAGAACTAACCTCGAAGCACATCGTTCTTCTGTTGACAAAGCCGCCGTTGAACTTTCGCTGACCTCTGACACAGCTTCGTCATTTTGTAAACTTGACGGCATAAAGAATTTTCCCAACCCGGTATTCCTGCTTTTTAGAGCAGATCGCTCCTCAGTCAAACCGTTTTTTCCCCCAACATATTCATGCTTACACGCCGCATGAACCTCCACGCAAGAAAAATCCGCTTGTACACTAGAGCGGATACTTGTACAAATAACATTTTATGGTCCTTAAGAAATCATTTCCAATTTTTACTATCATTAGGAAAGACGACGACACATGAACATTAATATTCCAGTACATCTTTCCACCGGCGGCCATGTTTGTTTACAATGAAATCTCTTTGGCGCGCGTGTAGAGGAGCCTGGATTCAAGGGTAAGAATCAACCAATCAGACAAAAGTCTCCCTTGCTCAGAAAGACGGAAAGCCAGAATGCTGGAAAGCTGGAATGCTGGAAAATGCCGGAAAGCCTGAATACTGGAATGCGGAAAAAGGAAAGTGTCAAAAAACTGGATAGTGCTAGTCAGGAAAGGAAAATTAAGTTTGAGCGAAATAGAATAGAATTAAAAAGAAAACCGTTTTTCTTTTATAATTTTATTCTATAAAGGTTGCACACATTGCAGATTTTTGTTACTCAATTTTTCTTACAGATGATTGACAGCTGTACTCCACCTTTACTTTCAAGGCTTGAGAATATTTTTCCAATCTCGAAACTTTTTCAAACTGTGAAACGTGTACTAAAACTAAAGCGATGGGCTTCAAGAAACGAAAGAGTGAACAAATATATGTAGTTCATGAAAAAAAAAAAAAAAAATGCTGACCTCGTTCCTGCAATCTCTCGGGTTTCATCATGACGAGATCTAAAAGGCGAGGCAAAGATGTTATACCACAAAATAAAACAAGCCATAACATTCATTTATAATTTTCTTTTCTTATAATGACGAGATCTAAAAGGCGAGGCAAAGACGTTATACCGCAAAATAAAACAAGCCATAACATTCATTTATAATTTTCTTTTCTTATCAGGACTTCCTGGTTCAATCATCTTGGAAAAATATTCTCACATCATGAAAGTAAAGGTGGAGTACAGCTGTCATTCATCTGTAGCTTGCACATGAAGATCGCAAGAAAACGTTCAAAAATAGCTGCATCCATTATCAAATTACTGCTCTTTTCAATAAGGCCTTCCAAGGGGTAAAAGTGACAATCGACATGGCTCTGAAAACACCGACAACCGACAGGAATTGGCCAAAAACAACAATTTGTGACAGCGACAATTCACTTTCCATTCCTCTTTGTTTTCTTTGCGAAAGCAGCATTTCAAATGAAACAAGTGGCAGTCGGAGTCGTAAACGAGCAACAAAGCGACACCAGACCACCCCTTGGAAGGCCTCTTCAATAACATGCGAAGTAGCAAACCTTAACCGACAACTGCGTTTTCGCTTCTGTCAACCAAATTTCTGGCGGCTTCCGACTACTAACGAGATGTGATGAATGATGAGTAGCCCATAGCACTTTCAAGCACAGCATATAAATCTGCAGATTCTTAGGATGATCAATCTGACAGTTTATCTGAGGAGCTATTCATCAAACTTTTCGACTCAGAAGAAATGCAAATAGTCGACAATGAAGATGATCAGCCTAGTCAATTTGCCGAATCTTGTCTTGCGTGCTTTTCTGATGGCGAGTTCGGGGGGAGGGGGGAACAATGTAAATGGATTTGTTTCGTCCCAAACTGAAGTGAAGAAAACCACTCCAACTCGCGGTATTGGTAAGTGTACTAAACCCTGAATGAACCTACAACATTTAGAAACAAAGTTATTTCCCTGTCAAAAGGCGGCAGTGAGAACTTTACTTCATAACAACAATTGTGCCTTTTACTCACTAAAAAAGAACTAACAAGGAAATACAATCTGTTTTTAACCGAAAGACCAATTTTTCACAAGCATCTGCCACTGTGGGAATGTTTGGAAAGTTCTTGTGCATATGCAAATGTTGAGAATTCTGCACATGCAATTTGATTGATTGAATTTGGTGGTTGGCGCTTGAAGATGAAATTCCGCATGATTATGAAAATTGCAGTAAATTGTTTAGCCGCCTTTGAAAACAAATTGAGTAATAAAAATCTCGGGAGCTAGGTGTGACCTTTATAAAACAACATTATAAAAGAAAAACTGTTTCCTTGTTAATTCCATTCTATTTCAATCAACTTGATTTTCCTTTTCTGACTAGCACTATCTGGTTTTCCGGCACTTTCCAGCGTTCCGGCATAATTTCCGGCATTCCAGCAGTCTGGCATTCTGGATTCCGACTTTCCGGATTCCGGCTTTTCCATACGCCTGATAGATGTGTCGACAAATGTACCTCCGTGCCTGTTGTTCATGTAAGCTGATATGAAATGTCGCAGTCCAATAGGAAGTGATTTCAGAACATTTAACAACGTTATGAATGGGTTTTGTTACCTTGAGGTATATTCAGGTTTTTTATGTGTCTTAACTCTTGAACTTTAAGAGTCTGATTTCAAGGCCTTGAAAACCAGTGAAATTGTTTTTTGGTTCTTGATAGTGCTTTAATTATCACTGTTCATCATGCCAAAATTTGTGTTTTTTATTACAGTATGGGCATACAAATGGAAGGTATACAGTGTATGATGCAGGGTACCCTTCTATGTCAAGTGCAAGAAAACTCATAGTGTCATGAAGTCAGTCAAAGAAGAATTTCAAAGATATTGAAAAAGGTTGCCCCTACTGCCCACAGGGAACGAGCACATGACTTGCTGGACAGAACAAATCCAATTTCCTACCATGCTCCCTATTTTGGTTATAAGCTACATATGGACCAAAATGAAAAGATAGCACAGGATATTGGAGTACATGCTTAGGATGGCTGTAGTAGGATGGTTCTTGGTTTCATTACAATACCAAAAAAGAACCCAGTACTGATTTACCAACATCTGTTTTGTCAAGTTTTGATGTGAATCGGCAAAGTTGTTGCTAATATTATGAGCTTACTCGATCACATTAATTTGTGAAGTATCCTTGTCACTCCAGCCACATCCCACAAGCTTTACGTTTTCATTGCTTGCTTTATTGATATGTAGGTACTTGAGCCTGAGCATTAGCTATGCCATGCTGACGAGGCCTAACAAGGCCGAAACAGCTGTCCATGGCTGCTAATGCTTGGGCTCAATAATGATAATAATAATAATAATAATATAATATAATAATAATTTAGAACTTATATAGTGCATTTTCCATGTGTATATGATCAAATGCGCTTTACAGGCAGGTGAAATTGGAATTTGGAAATGTTGGTTTTTTGGAGAGGGGAAAACCGGAGAACCTGGAGAAAAACCTCTCGGAGCAGAGAAGAGAACCAACAACAAACTCAACCCACATATTAGCTATTAGCTATTACATTAGCTATGCCATGCTGACGAGGCCTAACAAGGCCGAAACAGCTGTCCATGGCTGCTAATGCTTGGGCTCAATAATGATAATAATAATAATAATATAATATAATAATAATTTAGAACTTATATAGCGCATTTTCCATGTGTATATGATCAAATGCGCTTTACAGGCAGGTGAAATTGGAATTTGGAAATGTTGGTTTTTGTGGAGAGGGGAAAACCGGAGAACCCGGAGAAAAACCTCTCGGAGCAGAGAAGAGAACCAACAACAAACTCAACCCACATATGACGTCGAGTCCGGGAATCGAACCCGGGCCACATTGGTGGAAGGCGAGTGCTCTCACCACTGCGCCATCCCTGCTCCCCAATAATAATAATAATAATAATAATAATAATAATAATAATAATAATAATAATAATAATAATAATAATCGAATATTTAACCAGGATAGCCCTTCAGTACAGTAGAGTACTGTTATCAACGGGGTCCTGCTACTTATAAGTACATTAACCTAATTACAAGCTAAAAACATTCTAGTAAAAAGTATAAAATTACAATTAAAACCTTACAAATAAAAATCTTCCAGTGCTTTCTTAAATAAGACTCTAGAGTTTATATTTCTTAGACAAAAAGGTAAGGAATTAAAAATCGATGCGCCTAAAAAATAAAAACCACATCGGGCAAACTCTAGTTTCACGTTGGGAAATCTAACTGAATTTCCATTGTTTCTGGTGTCTACTCATGACTTAGTTGCTTGAAATAGTTTTTAAAAGAAGAACACACAGTTCCATGAAGGCAGTTATAAACAAGACAACGCGTTCTCTTGTTTAAAAAATTATTGATTGATAAAAGTCGGAGATCACAGTTACTAGGACTAGATTTCGGAGAAATAACTTTAAGGCATCAGTTCTCAATAGAGGGGATAATGCGTTTACAGGACCATCCAAGGCTGTTGTGGCCACAATATGTTAATACCGGCATAATCATTGTTCTGTAGATTCGCTGGGCACTGAAAGTATCTATATTGGAGCAAATATGCCGTAACAGATTAACTCTGCTGGCTGCCTCCTTGTAGACTTTGTGAAAATGAGTATCAAAATTTAGTGTCGGATCCAGATGCATGCCAAGGTATTTGTAAGTTGTAGTGTTAATGAGAGAACCAGTTGCTGAAAGCGTGAGTTGACTTCCACGAAAAAGATTTAACCGTTTACCAGTGTCAAACAGCATAGCTTCAATATTATGAAAGGTGTTCGTCATCGTGGTTTCAAATGATAGCTGAGTTAATCTTTTGTCTCATGATTGAGTCACAAAGATGTGGATCGCGACGTTTCGACTACTATACTCAAGGGCACCCAACGAGCCAAATCAACCAAAAGCTATAGAAAGGCATTTTTAAGTCCCTTGTGGTGTTTGAAGTCTGTTTTAAGTGATGTTTTCATCAGCTAGATGAAGTTCATCTGTTCGGATTCCCTAGCTGAAATTTTAATTGCCCGAAAATATTAGGGAACAAAATCTTCCTTTGAGAAAATGCAAGCTGAAATGAACTTTCCACGAACTTTCTAGGGAACTATGTTCTTTCCGAAAATGCTAGCTGACGTTTTAGACTAACAAAAACAGCAATTTCGACCTTTCCGAAAACCTTAGGGACAATGATTTCCTAACTGCGAATCTTTTAGGCCACGTTTTAGTTACGAAAATCCGAGTGCACTCTTTAATCGACGCCGAAAACCTGAGGCGAATTACCCTCCACCGAACAGATATCTACCGAAATTTGTCGTTGGGTGCCCCTGTATACTGCTGGTCTTCATCAGGCGAGGGTGTAAACTGGCTGCGTGTGAGTATAAGTAGCACCGTGGCTGGTGGTGATTGGTGCATTTCGATCCTTGCTTAGGCTGTTGTTGATTGGAGGATAGAGGCATACGGCTTGCTCCAACCCAATCCTCTGCCGTTTCAGAACATAGCAACACGACCGGACATGATCCGCTCTGGGACGAAGTTAAATTTATTGACTGAGACCCACATTGATACACCCGTAGGGTTAAAGAGGCTATTCACATAAGACTTCACCCTAACAACATTAACAGGGACAGTGGAATTGAAATTCCTGAAGTGTGGATGCCCACAATCAAACAACACAACAGCCGATCAGTACCAAAGCGGACTGCTGAGGGAACAATTTCTAGTCTGAACGACAAGGATCGAAATCCTCCAGTCAACAACAGCCTAAGCGAGGATCGAAATGCACCAATCACGGCCAGCAACGGTGCTTCTTATTCTCACACGCAACCAGTCGACACCATCGCCTGATGAAGACCAGCAGTATAGCGGTCGAAGCGTCACGATCCACATCTTTGTGACTCAATCGTGAGACAAAGGATTAACTCAGCTATCAGCATAACTTCAGTTTTTCCTTTCTTCAGGTTAATAATTAGTTCATTGTCACGAAACCAGCTAGAGAGGTTATTTAAATCCCAAGTGAGATTATCCTGTATTAAAGCGAAATTACTTGAGGATGTGAAAATCACTGTGTCATCCGCATAAGTAATGATTTTATAATAACGAAGAGGACTGTGTGTATCGTTAAAGTGAATGAGGAAAAGTAGGGGCCCAGGAATACTTCCTTGTGGAACTCCAGTGTACACAGGATTTACATTAGAGAGCACTCTGTTGTATAGAACAACCTGTTTGCAAAGAAATAGATAATCAGTGAACCATTTCAGTTCCATATTGTGTACGCCATATCGAGACATGTG
The DNA here is from genome assembly GCA_016490735.1 of Pachyseris speciosa. Taxonomy (NCBI): domain Eukaryota; kingdom Metazoa; phylum Cnidaria; class Anthozoa; order Scleractinia; family Pachyseridae; genus Pachyseris; species Pachyseris speciosa. The sequence continues at coordinate 33,224 of JAEMWC010000189.1, forward strand.
CAGCATCCTTGAGTAATCCCGGTAGAAAATTATCCAGACCAGTCGCCTTGTTCTGTTTAAGGTTTTTTAGCTCCTTATAAATTTCTGATTCTTTCACAACTCCAAAAGAAAACCGACTTCCCGTAGGTTCATCGCAAAGATTTTCATCGGTAGGTCTGCTCCAAACAAAGTCGCGAAGCAAAAATGATTTACTTTTTAGGTCTCTGGCAACGTTTGTGAAATATTCACAGAAACTGTTTGCAATGAAGCTCTTGTTGGTCGACTTTAATACATTTATAGTGGAATAGAGAATTAACTCTGAAGTGTAAGTTAAAGTGCTACTTAAACCCATGAATAACCCACTGGGCGTTAGCCCTAGTAAAGGGAAACAGGGAACCACACGAGGCAAAGAAAAAATCTTTTGACCTCGGTGCCCAGTGGGTTATTCATGGGTTTAAGTAGCACTTTAACTTACACTTCAGAGTTAATTCTCTATTCCACTATTTGTGTTCCTAGTGCTACGCGGCACAACATTCATAAGTACCCTTAATTACTTTCTCTTTGCCGCGATTCACCATCTAAAATCGTCCCCGACCTTCTCTGTGCGACCTTGTAGCTCAGTCGGCAGAGTAACGGTAGATCTAATCCGGAGGTCGTGGGTTCGATTCCCACCGAGGTCAAAAGATTTTTTCTTTGCCTCGTGTGGTTCCCTGTTTCCCTTTCCCTACAAATATTTTGTGTGGTGGAAACTTATCTGACTTAAACGAATAATAAAGCTTGAATAATCACTCGCCCAAGAAGCTTTCTCGTTTCAATTTTTCTTTTTGTAAATCAGTATCAATTACTATAACGAACATACTCCATGTCATTGCTTTGATGGTGTTTTTTTGTTCTCGCCTATCAAAAGCAAGTGGATATTACGATCGTTTTTGTCGGCGTTAAAAAGGACTCATCGAAACAGCTTATCTAAAGCAGAAATTGATAATTATAATTCGTGTGAAACTCTGTCAGTGGTATTGCATATCGTTGCAGTCTTCATGCAATGCATACGATGACCTATTAGGAGAGAAACAATTAAATCCTAACGAACTGAAAATCGCCACCTTTTACGAGCCTTAGAAGAAAGAAGCATCTAAAGGATAGGATCTAAAGCAAGACTTGAAACTAACTCGTCCGTCTTTAACTCTATTAATTTTGTATGATATATTTGCAGTCTATAATGCGACTTAGATGACGATTACAAACAAGAACAGAAACAATTCAATCTATACGAAATCTATAAGAACTGAAAATATACATTTCGAAACCTTTTACGAAAGGAAACTACATATCGGAAAAAAAAAGTTAATTTTAGCAAAAAAAAAAAAAAGGAAAAAGAAAAAAAAGAAATTCCGGTTTAAAGTTTTTCAAGTGGTTTTGGGTAACAGATTTACGCTATAAAATTTTCCAAGTGTCTCTTCGTTAAAATTTGATGCTATAAAATTTTCGAAATGCCTATGGCTGAGTTGAAGATTGCGAAAATAGAACTCGATTGGAACGCAATAGAAATGTGAATAAAGAAGAAAAGAAATTCGAAAAATGTCTTAATTCGTTTTAGAATTCTATGCGGGTTCCGTTGCTGCTTGTTCATTCAAAGAAATAGATTTCCTTGTATGAAATAAGAATCTGACAGTAAGTCCTAATAAAAAAAATGCTGTACAGTTTCTCTTCCAATTCCATCTTTTGTGATTTGTTAATTTTTTTTGCTTACGATTCCATAACTTTGGGTGGCAAAGAAATAATTTCGTTCAGTTGGAATACTACGATTTCCACTTACTTAAACTTGTATCAAGTGTTTTTAGTTCATCAGGGCATACGCTAAACTGTAAGAGTTCTCAGTTGCTGAAAGCTGTAACTGTAGCTTACATGCTTGTATCCATGTATAACTTGTGGCCTGACAGACTTTGTACTCAGATGTGATCCTTTGGATGTAGCTTCCTGTTGTCAGAATAGAGTACAGTCATTTGCAGAGTGAGAGACAAACTTGGGTAAAAGAACTTGGCCGTATCTCAATCAGGTTGCGCAGGCTGGAGTTGCCGCAGAACTTGGACATGTCTCTGGTAACCTTGATCGATTCGACGGTAGTGGTGGAGAGCTTGATAACCCCCATCCACACAGGTTGTCGATCTTTACTGTACATGTTCGTCACGTGCCAAGCTCCTTTAACTAATGGTGTCTTAGCCACTCCGAGATAATCTGAAACAGATAATAAGCGTTTTGATTTAGAAGAGTGTAATGATTGCTTACTTATAAACATAAGTTATGTCTACGACAAATCACAGAGCAGTGAATACTAGTAATGTGACATGTGACTATCTCCACAGTGGTGGACTCCTCTCTTAAGTAATAATTTGGTAAAGCAATTTAAAAAAGGTAACATTTCAAATCGTTTTTAATACAGGATAAATGCAAGATGGTGTCTTATATTGAGTTCCTTATTTTTATTTTATAAAATCATTTAACGTATACTAAATCACTAGTAACATGTTTACAAGTTGTAGCAGATGATAAATGCATCGTTAAGCTACTTTTATTTGCGGAGAATATGTTGTTGTTGCTGATGATGATGATTTTATTTTTTCCCTTACGTCTTGTTTAGTGGTATTAATTGCAAGGTCATAACTCAGTAGCGAGGAAACATCAGCGTGTTGTTTATTGTGAATGCTCTACAACAAACAGTAAACTGAGTCGTTTCATTGTGCTAGATAGCGTCAGAATCCACAATTCTAGTTCAGCTGGAGTAATTGTCCTGTGAAATCGTAATAATAATAATAATAATAATAATAATAATAATAATAATAATAATAACTTTATTGACCCATGGGATCCCTATGATTAAAAAGTGGTCTTCTAAAGAGCCGTGCGCATTAAACCTAGTACTTATAAGCCGAGTGTATCGTATGATAGCTGATGAGGGCGCAGCCCGAATCAGCTATCACGCATAGAAATCTTGAGCTCATAATCTAATTGTTTTAGTATAAATCTACTAATCGTTCAAAACTAAACAGTTAAATTATCTTAATCCTCCTCGCAGACCCTTCGAAAACCCAAAGAAGCGGCCGCCATTTTGCTGACAACCGCTACTCACTATCTATCACAGAATAGATAGTGAGTAGCGTAGCCAATCAGAGAACGGCATTCGTGATAGAACGCTAGTAGATTTATACTAATATACAGTAGCGGAATAAAAACTATTTAAAGTAGTGGCCTGCTTAAGCCTGGTTTTCATATGTCAGGAAAATCCCAGACGGTCGGGGATTTCACTGTTCCCGACCATCCCAGATTATGCCGAAACTGGAGATTGTAGACATCCCCGTTCGTCTGGGATTTTCCCGACATATGAAACCCAGGGTTTAGCCTCTGGTGACAGACTGTTCCATGTTACTGCGCCCCTATAACGAAAACTCTTCTTGAGGGCCTCAGTGTTCGGCCGCGGAATAAACAGGTTATGTTGCGCACCTCAAAGATTATGTCCGAGGTTGGTATTAACGCTGGCGAATTTATCAGACAGGTACTCTGGTACAAGGTTATTTACACTTGTGAAAATTAAAGATTTCAGTTGTTTTGCACGTCTGCCAGCGAGGCTTTTCCATTTAAGGGCATGAAGAATCTTTTGAGATTTGTTAACTTTTAGAGATGGCAATCTGCTAGAAGCGCATATAGTTCCATAAGAAAATACACATGTTATTCGGCGAGGAAAACTTCCCATAATACTGAGATAAACTTATATTTCACTCTTAATCATAAAAATTATAATTTACCATGCAAGTTGTTATGGGACAGTTTTGTTATCGGACAGTTCAATAAGCCAATCACATTCAAAGTAGTATTTTAAATCAACCAATCACATTCAGAGTTGTAGGGTTTAAATTCGAGCAATCACAACCTTGGTTTCAATCACCATATTTTGATTGTAGTCAATTTCAGAGCGACATTAAATGTACTCTTTCTTAGTCAGTCTTTTAATGCAAAATTTCCCTTCCTTTTATAACTTGGCTCTTCTTTTCTCGGAAATTGTAATTTTAATGATTAATTGGCAATAAGACTTCGTGTCGTCCAATTCGGTCTGTAATCATACTCGTGATGAACAATTTTGTTATCACTCGTCTGATTAGAGCGCTTTTCAATTGAGTGTCGTAAAACCAAAACCAAAGCAATTACTCTGACCAATCACAACAGAAGTAAGAAAGTGCAATGAGCCAATCAGAATACGAAGCAATTACATGTAGCCGGCGTAAAGCGCGGGAAAATACGCGCGT
>JAEMWC010000189.1:57500-60000 GCA_016490735.1 Pachyseris speciosa
AGAGAACCACGCTTATTCCAATAAGAGCTCAAGATTTTACAAAAGTTGGCAATCAGTAAGTAATTTCGTTTTCAAATTCAAAAACGTAGTATCTATTTTTCTGATTACTTGAAATATGTTTTGAGCGATTATGCAAATTTGACGGTAAAAGCAAAACCCGAAAAGTTCTCAGTGTATCTCCTTGAAAATTACGTCCGCTTAGGACATGCTAGTTTCCACCCCTAAACGTTATAGGTTTCACGAAAAATCCCCAAAAGATTAAATTAATCCACTAGCACTGCAAAAGCATGATGGATGCACCGTTGGTTTGCCAAAACGCGCACCCTTAATTTTTCCATAAAATTTGAAACAAAACCTATGGGCTTGTAATCAAAAATTTGGGATTGCTTCTAGTAGACACATTAATATTACTTCATAGTCTTGTAAGAACTAAACAACACGAGTTGGACTTATCTGAATCAGCTGGCGCTGGAGTGGTTGAACGTTCTTGTGCTTTACGTTTCACAATCGTGTGCCTTTCACACTCTTTCTTTTTTTTTTTTTTTTTTTTTTTTGACCTAAAAGGATAGAAATTAATTCTTATACATTAGGTGATCAGGTTTATTGCAAAATAAAAATAGATCAACGCCACTGATTAAATTTTCGAGTGAAAGCAATAAATTTTGACGCAGAATGCGTGTAGTCGCGATAACAGCACCATGTTGCGGGATTACGGTGCGTGTTTTACGCCAATGAAAAATACACGAACAAACAGATTTAAACAAACCTCGGACAAATCTTACCTTTGAATTCTTGAATCGAAGATTTTTGTCAAACGTCTCTGAAGGCTTCACGCATCGTGGAAGTTTATTGACGATTTACGTCGTCTAACGGAAAAGAAAGGAATAAAGTTACTCGTGCACACTGACTCGTATTTGATTCGAAATCGGTAGCTTTTTAGTGAAAGAAAACTGATCTGCTAACAAGAGTTAGTCATGATTTAATTTAGCGAAGACCAGAAATCAATTGCGAAGTTCAAGTCTGGATGAAACTTAACCTAACGTTTATTTCATGTTTCTAGCAATAACTCGCAAACACGAAACTCATACTAAGGCCAGATAATAATTATAGGAGAACTAACCTTCAGAGTCCTCTGGTCTTAAAAGCGGTGCGCATCAAGAAGACACCAAATCAGTTCCTCAAAATGAACTTCAACATCACACGGCGGACACCGCCAGAACTAATGGGTGTGTCTTGTGACTCACCTCTTTTTATACCGTATTAAAAATTCATAACGTAATGTACGATGAAAAATATTTTAATCGGCCAGAGAACACTGAGCAATTGACACGTTAACGCGGCTCACTTGTGAGAATGGTCCTACGTTGCTTCTGGTATTTCTTGTCAGTTGAGTATTCCGCATATCTCACAAGGCAGCGAGAAGAGCAACAACTGGGCTGGCACCCTTGATCTCGACGCAGGCTAATTACACCTTTTCAGTAAAGTGCAAAGTCTGTTTAAATCAACATGTATATTGCATTTGTCCTCGCCTCAGTAAAATAAACATTTGACCATTTCTCACTGATTGCATTTGTATTTTTGGATGCAAGTACAGGACAAGCGACTAATCAGTGAAGGATAAAATACAAAGTGGATTCCAACAAATCCACGCACCTTGATTTCGACGCGAGCTGATCACGTTTTGGAGGCCACACCTTGTCTTTATCTCAAGAAACATTAATTTCAGTTTAATTTTATGTACGAACCTTGATGACTTGAATCTCCTTTCGAGATCCTTGCTTTCAGTAATTACGCTATCACCCAGCTTGTACCAGGAAATGACGCACGGAATCAGCGAAACCTAATTGCTGAATTTAAGATCAGAAAAAAGCAATGAACACAAGTAATCGAGACTGGTGTTGCAATTGGATCGGGCCATGTTCTAAACGCCAGATAACATGCATTTAAAACTTAAAAAAATCCCATACAAATGTCTCTATTTCAGAAAGTGTGTCCCTCCAAACCAAGAGGCATAATTCAGTTTTGACTTTTGACATCTTAAAATTATGTTGCCTCAATTTCATGTCTGATGTGAAACTTGGAAAAACCATGAACATATTGTAAAGGGTGCATTCCTCTGGGAGAATCCAAAATCAGATTTTTGTTTTAAAAATGGATTTCGCGTTCCTTTCCGCAAATACAAATCTGGATTTTGAATCTAATGAATCCTTTCTGGGAAAAGATTCACTGGATTTCGGATTTGTGACCTGCTCCGTTCCTTTCACCAGTGGATTTGAAATTAATTTTATTGACCAGCGGTTTTTCCTTTAGATTTGACTACGAGTACGAGATCGAGTACGAGTACAAATTTTTAAATGTGGTTCGCGTGCTTGACATAAGCATTTCGTATATCAATCCTGTTTCTAAAATCTTATTTTCTGTTATTAAGCAATTGCTGGTTTGCAAGTGACGTCACGGCAGCCATGTTGGAGGTCAAGAACAATGGCCTTTCTCTCCGCTG